>JAVIWB010000953.1:0-190220 GCA_031893035.1 Dermolepida albohirtum | reverse complement strand
GTATCAAAACGTCGAAAATCCACACTTTGATTTTTCCGTTTTTTAAATTTCATCACTTGAGGTTAAAAAAAATCGCAAAAATCGTCAAACGGCCATAGCTTCCACATTTTTCGTCCTATCGCCACAAAATTTTCAGCAATGAAAGTACTCTTCACGAGGATTAAAACGAGCACAAGCGCATCGCTGTAGAGCGAACCGTTTGGCCGCAGTGGCAGATTGAATTTTCGCAAAAATTTTCGGTTTTCCGGTCATAACTCGAGAACGCGACGTCGTAGCAGGTTCCGGTTTGAACCAGTCGATTCCGGACGTCAATACGCATCCGGCAGTGTCCGCGCCGTCGCCGAGAGGCCCCTGGTTCGCGAGATAGCATGCCGATTTGAACGAAAATCCAAAATTTTCGCGATTTTCGCAACTTGCAAAAGTGTTTTTTGCGAATATCTCGAGAACTGAAAGAGATACGATGCCAAATAGGCACATTTTCTGAATCAGCAGATCAAAATACATAAGATAGAACCATGGAATCGGCGAAAATCGCAACTTTATTTTTTTCGAGAACCGTAAGAGATACGATGCCAAGTAGGGGTTGTTTCTGAATCAGGAGATCAAAATACGTACGATAGGACCATCGAAACCGCGAAAATCGCAATTTTATTTTTTTCGACTTCACCAAATTTAGTTTTTCGCGAATATTTCGAGAACCGAAAGAGCTAGCGCATTCCCGATGCGTTTTTCGTAATCAGCGGGTTCGAATACATAGAATAGAGGTATTAAAACGTTGAAAATCCACACTTTGATTTTTCCGTTTTTTAAATTTCATCACTTGAGGTTCAAAAAAATCGCAAAAATCGTCAAACGGCCATAAATTCCACATTTTTCGTCCTGTCGCCACAAAATTTTCAGCAATGAAAGTACTCTTCACAAGGATTAAAACGAGCACAAGCGCATCGCTTTAGAGTGAACCGTTTGGCCGCAGTGGCAGTTTGAATTTTCGCAAAAATTTTCGGTTTTCCGGTCATAAATTCAGAACGCGACGTCGTAGCAGGTTCCGGTTTGAACCAGTCGATTCCGGACGTCAATACGCATCCGGCAGTGTCCGCGCCGTCGCCGAGAGGCCCCTGGTTCGCGAGATAGCATGCCGATTTGAACGAAAATCCAAAATTTTCGCGATTTTCGCAACTTGCAAAAGTGTTTTTTGCGAATATCTCGAGAACCGAAAGAGCTAGCGCATTCCGATTTCGTTTTTCGTAATCAGCGGGTTCGAATACATAGAATAGAGGTATTAAAACGTTGAAAATCCACACTTTGATTTTTCCGTTTTTTAAATTTCATCACTTGAGGTTAAAAAAAATCGCAAAAATCGTCAAACGGCCATAGCTTCCACATTTTTCGTCCTATCGCCACAAAATTTTCAGCAATGAAAGTACTCTTCACGAGGATTAAAACGAGCACAAGCGCATCGCTGTAGAGCGAACCGTTTGGCCGCAGTGGCAGATTGAATTTTCGCAAAAATTTTCGGTTTTCCGGTCATAACTCGAGAACGCGACGTCGTAGCAGGTTCCGGTTTGAACCAGTCGATTCCGGACGTCAATACGCATCCGGCAGTGTCCGCGCCGTCGCCGAGAGGCCCCTGGTTCGCGAGATAGCATGCCGATTTGAACGAAAATCCAAAATTTTCGCGATTTTCGCAACTTGCAAAAGTGTTTTTTGCGAATATCTCGAGAACTGAAAGAGATACGATGCCAAATAGGCACATTTTCTGAATCAGCAGATCAAAATACATAAGATAGAACCATTGTCAATCGGCGAAAATCGCAACTTTATTTTTTTCGAGAACCGTAAGATACGATGCCAAGTAGGGGTTGTTTCTGAATCAGGAGATCAAAATACGTACGATAGGACCATCGAAACCGCGAAAATCGCAATTTTATTTTTTTCGACTTCACCAAATTTAGTTTTTCGCGAATATTTCGAGAACCGAAAGAGCTAGCGCATTCCCGATGCGTTTTTCGTAATCAGCGGGTTCGAATACATAGAATAGAGGTATTAAAACGTTGAAAATCCACACTTTGATTTTTCCGTTTTTTAAATTTCATCACTTGAGGTTCAAAAAAATCGCAAAAATCGTCAAACGGCCATAAATTCCACATTTTTCGTCCTGTCGCCACAAAATTTTCAGCAATGAAAGCACTCGAAAATTTTGAATTTAACTGTTTGACGAAATCATCCAATTTGCATTTATGTGTATTGAAAATCGCGAAAATATTATCGACATACCTAATCCAGATTCTTGGAAATATTTAATTTTATGTTTTCAATTCATATTTCAAAGTTACTCATAAATAAGTCCGCTATGAATCGGAAAGAGAATTGCCCATTGCAGTACCCTGTTTTTGTTCATAAGACTTCCCTTCAAATTGAAAACAGTTTTGGGTCATGCAAAGGTTTGTTAATCTCACGATTCCTTCATTTTCTCTGGTTTGATGTTATTTTGTGAAGAAATTCTTCTAAATATTTTAAAGTTACTGGATCGGTACCGAGGAAACAATGACGTTACGTCGAATGATACTAAATTTCCTCTTCTTCTAATTTACAATCTTTAATCCATTAAATAAATTCTAATGAGTTAGTGACTGATAGGCTTTCAAGTTCTTCGGCAAATTTTTGTATTCATTCATTAACCACTTTGAAATCAAGTAAGTAGGAGAGTTGACCCCTGAGACAATTGGTCTCATTGAGTTGCCTGGTTTGTGTATTTTAGGTAAACAATATAGTCTGGAGATCAACGGATTACTTACACTTAAAAGTGTAAGTAATCCGTTCATCTCCAGACTATACACTTATTTTATTATTATTACATTATTTAGGCGTGGTTTACCAGGTGTGACATTTTGCAATTATCTGTCGATGATGACCACTTAGTTGTCGAAGTGGGTATACAGAATTACGAAAGTTAATGTGGAAAGGGGTTACATATCAACCTTAGTGATTAGGATGTTACCCATTTTGTGACTTGGCATTTAAAACGGTAAGTATTCCACTACGTTTTATAAAATTATAATTTATTTCTTTTATTTACATATTATAAAGCGCACCTCAACTTGGCTTTTCTAGTAATAACTAAACACGTAAATAGGTTATGCGAGGCATCTTGCAACTGCGTCATTTATTATACTCTTATTCTTATTGTGTTTTAAGATAGAAATGCCTACCATTTTATTACGACGTTCGTATATTAAGTAACGACAAAAGTACGAGGATAGTTTGACAAGTAGTGAGAATGACACATAGGTGGCGCTCTAATTGGTAAAACAAATGCATTGTAATTTAGGTTGCCTATTTATGTGTTTACATTCTGATATTTAGATAAATCGGTTGATTAGTTTATTTTTGACAGCTGATTGAAGAAGAAGCAACACGTCGTTTCGTTAAAATGGAAAAAGCAGAGTATAGTGGGGTGATTAAATACTTCGTAATTAAGGGTATGAAAGCTAACGAAATAAAAGATGAGTTACGGGAAACATTAGGTGAATCTGCTCCATCATCCGCCCCAATAAGTAGATGGGTAAATGAATTTAAACGTGGTAGAACAAGCTGTGTTGATGAAGCGCGCTCTGGAGCACCCAAAATCGTGACTTCTAAGGAAATGATTATAAAAATCCATAATATTATTGCGCAAGATCGACGACTCAAAGTGAGAGAGATAGCAGACATGGTAAACATTTCAATAGAACGCGTACACCACATTTTAATGAAAGAATTGGGCCTTTCCAAGCTTTCGGCAAGATGAGTGCCGCGATTGCTAACGACTGTTCAAAAGTTTGCGCATTTCCAATAAGTGTTTGGACCTTTATAAGTGGAATCCGGTTGATTTTTGTAGGCGATTTGTTACTTGCGATGAAACTTGGATACACTACAGAATACCCGAAACTAAACAACAGTCGAAACAATGGTTAGAACGTGGTTCTGCACCTCCAAAGAAAGCGAAAATAACTTTATCGGCAATCAAGGTGATGGCATCAATTTTTTGGGATTCAAAGGGCATTTTGCTCATTGATTACCTTTCGAAATGTGCCACAATAAACGGACAATATTATGCAGAACTTCTACAAAATTAAATGTTGAGATTCGTGCTAAACGGCCAGGAATGGAAAGGAAAAAGATTCTGTTTCACCAAGACAACGCTTCCTCGCACACCAGCATAGTTGCGATGTCCAAAATCCACGAGTTGCATTTCTAATTAGTACCGCATGCGCCTTATTCGCCGATTTAGCCCCTTCCGACTTTCACCTTTTTCCAAAATTGAAAACGGCACTAGGTGGAAAGAAATTTTCGTCTAACGACGAGCTTATCATCTTCGTAAATGAGTATTTTGCAAGCCTTTCGGAATCGCATTTTAGAGATTGCATAAGGGCATTGAGCACCGTTGGAATAAATGTATTGCTCTTTTAGGAGAGAATATATTGTAAAATAAAAATTATTTTGTGTTTAAAAAAATTCGTTTTTCTTTTCCATTCTCACTACTTGTCAAAGGTATCTCTTGACAAAAGAAAAACATCGATCTACCTAAACGATCTATTTTACAAATTATTCGAATCGAATTTAAAAATATTGTATCAATGTACTGTTCCTTTTAGAAACGATCTCCTAGTAATTTACTTGATGGAAAAGAGTCACTGTGTGTAGACTTAGGTGAAATGATACTCTGAAAATAGACATTCGGTAATGGAGCCGCTGTTTTTAAATGTGCCCGGATCCCAGCAATTACCCAATAATCCGACGCCCGCCTTCGTCAAATATTAAAACACCTCTTCCTCTCCCTCGTCTTGCTTCTTCTTCGACCCGTCCGCCGGAAACAATTCTTTTATGTTTCTCGGGATCGTGTGCGCCTAATCCAAATCAAGCCCCTCCTCGTACCGGTGCCGATGTGCAGTCATGAAATACTTTTTCCCCGAGATGTACGATTGCCACTAGCAGGACAAGTGCTGTGACGACGCGCCTCTGCAAATCTCAAATTCGTCAGTATTTAAAATAATCCTCTTTGGGTGGAATATTGAAGATATGAGGCGAACCGAAGAGGAGTGGGAGAAATCGCGGCTGTAACGGTGGTAGGAGAGAAAATGTTATCTCGTTAAAGCAAGAATTGAACATTTAACGTGTGGTCTTCCATATTCATTCAGACCAAAATGAAATCGAAATCCATATAAGTGAAATGTTTCTTTAACATGGCTTCCTTTGAAATAACTATTCTGATAGGACATTTAAAAAACAAAATTACGTTTTTTAGTCGGATTGCTTATATAAAGTCACTACGTAGGTATTAAGTTTATTAATTTTAAAAATATTTTAAATAAATTGTTTCTAATGTACAATTGTAACCACGAAAAAGTTTTCGATCAAAATTTCAATTAATGCTCAATATTTTTAGGTCGAGTTGTAATGATATCACAAACGGACAGAGCTCTTGTTTGTTCATTAGAATATTGTTTAATTTTCATCGATAACAAAAAGCTTCAACAGTACCTTCATTTTCTCTGTCACGCAGCATTCGATAATATATGGGATCTTGTGAATATATTTGGAAAAAGCGATATATTTTTTGTTTAAATGTTCTAATACATATACGAGGGTAGTTTGACAAGTAGTGAAAATGGAAAAGAAAAACGAAATTCTTTGAAGTAGGAGAGAATTTTTATTTTTTCAAATATGTTCTCCTAAAAGAGCAATACATTTATTTCGAATGTGTCTATCGTTGGATGCCATCTCTAAAATGCGATTCCGGGAGGCTTGCGAATATCTATTACGAAGATGATAAGCTCGTCGTCAGATGAAAATTTCTTTCCACCAGTGCCGTTTTCAATTTTGGAAAAAGGCGGAAGCCAGAAGGGGCTAGACCCGGCGAATAAGGTGCATGCGGTGGTACTAATTGGAAATGCAATTTGTGGACTTGGATTGCAACTGTGCTGGTGTGCGAGGGAGCATTGTCTTGGTGAAACAGAATCTTTTTCTTTGCCATTCCTGGCCGTTTAGCACGAATCTCAACAATTAATTTTTGTAGGAGTTCTGGATAACACTGTCTGTTTATTGTGGCACCTTTCTGAAGGTAATAAATCTCAGCAAAATGCCATTTAGTTCGAAAAATTGATGCCATCACCTTTGTTTGTGAATGAAGTGGTTTTCGCTTTCTTTGGAGGTGCAGAACCACGTTCTAACCATCGTTTCGACTGTCTGTTCGGTTTCGGTGTACGGTAGCGTATCCAGTTTTCATTGCAAAGAACAGATTCGCCTACAAAAATCAACCGGATTCCACTTATAAAGGTCCAAACACTCATTGGAAATGCGCAAACGAGTGAACTTTTGATCAGTCGTAAGCAATCGCGGCACCCATCGCCGAAAGCTTGGAAAAGCCCAATTCTTTCGTTAAAATGAGGTGTACGCGTTCTGTTGAAATGTTTACCATGTCTGGTATCTCTTCACTTTGAGTCGTTAATGTTCCTAATAATATTATGGATTTTTATAATCATTTCCTTAGAAGTCACGATTTTGGGTGCTCCAGAGCGCGCTTCATCAACACAGCTTGTTCTACCACTACCAATTCAACCGATTTATCTAAATATCGGAATGTAAACATATAAATAGGCAACTTAAATTAGAGTGCATTTGTTTTACCAATTAGAGCGCCACATATGTGTCATTCTCACTACTTGTCAAACTATCCTCATACTTTTGCTTTTGATTTATTCTTTAAAGTTTAGAAACGTTTCAAGTTTTTGGTAGATAATTGCAACGTTATTCCCTTTTTTAATTCATAATACTGTTTTATCAGTGTATACTTCATATTACTTTATTTCTAGAAAGTAATTAATTTATTAGTATATCGTCGTGGGTTTCTTTTGGATATTTCTCATTGTTTAGTTGAATAATTGACCTAAAATATATAATTATTTTTAAAATTTCTTTATTGTCAAATTCAGACCTATATTTTATTAGAAGCTGATATTTTGCATTGTAAATCTGGTATTGTAGTCTTTTACGTTCTGTATTCAATAGTTTCATCACACTGTTAAAGAATAGTTGTTAGAAGACTGGCTCCTCAGCTTTTCCAGATTATAAATATTCTCCATCTTTTTCTATTACATTTGCCTAGTGAATACGTTGGATTTTTGCTCTGTTCATTCTTCCAATGTAGTTTTCAATGGTGCTTCATCTCCATATAAAGAATTCACGATCGGATCGGAGGCAACACTACACACACTTTTAGTTAAAAACCGAATGAGTTTTCGCTTTAAATAAAAGTTGTAGCGAAAGAAAATCTGATGACATCTTTTGCCTCATCCTGTACAAATATAGGACTAAAATTGGGCTGAATAATTTGCAGTTTTTCTCTGAAAATTCAAATAAAGATACTTGAAAGCAATATAAAGGGAGAAAAAATCGTTTCCTTTTTTATCATTAATTCAGAATGATATGAAGCACAAGATTTTGCAACATTGCCATATTTTTACTCACCCGCTGCCTCTGATAATAAACGAGATACCCATGGTGAGTTTCGAAATGAATCAGGCTGCATATTGATTTATATATTTTGTAAAATCGACATTATTACAAGATAGCTTTATTTTATATACATCTTTTCTAACGATACCCGAATTACTCATCCAATCCAACCTTTATTAGTGTTACGACCCTTTTTGATATCTCTTCTAATCCGCAAGCATGGTTCATAATAATAATTTATTGTCTTTATAAGGCTCTTTCTATTATACATATATTAACATTCTGAAATATGTGTATCCAGTTTTCATTACTTAATGGTTGTTTAAAATAGCTAATTAATTCTCTATTTTGTAATAGTTTACATAATAAATTATTAGATTTGAAAATATAGGGGTTATATTCAAAATCTTGTAGTAGTAACAATTTCTGGGCCGTATGATAAGACGCATCATTATAACAGGTTTTCCAATAAGAGTGATATGATTTCTTTAAAAAAAAACACACTTATTGTTAAGAAAATTCAAAAGTTTTTTATTTAATGTGAAGTACAATCGATACAATTAAGTTCTAAATAAAACGTCATTCAAATGGCCTCCACGACTTCTTCTGCAGGAACGAATTCGATGAACCCAATTTTCGAGCACTTTTTCCTCTAAATCTAGTCGTATGTCATGAATGGCAGGTTCAATATTGACTAGTAAAGCTTGAAGAGAGTCTGGTTTATTTCGATAGACCAATGACATCAAATAACCCCACAAGGAATAGTCTAATGGTGTTAACTCGCAACTTCTTGGAAGCCATTCAATATCACAATTTCTTGAAATAATCGAATCTCCAAACTTTTCTCCCAATAATTCTATTGTTGCATTTGCTGTGTGGCACGTAGCCCCGTCTTGCTGGAACCAAATGTTGTCAAGATCAACTTCTTCCAATGTCGGCCATAAAAAGTTGGTTATCATGAATCTATACTGCTCTCCATTGACAGTAACGGTGTTACCAGCTTCATTTTGAAAGAAGTACGGACCGATGATTCCACCATACCAAAAACCACACCAAACTGTCAATTTAGGTGAATGTAATGGTTTTTCATAAATAATTTGTGGATTTTCTTCGCATCAGAACCGACAGTTTTGTTTATTTACTACACCATCCAGATGAAAGTGTACCTCATCAGAGAAGATGATTTTCTTAAAAAAAATCGTTATCGTTTTCAAGTTGTTCCAAGGCAAAATCAGCAAATTCACGACGTTTACGGTAGTCCAATGGCTTCAGTTCTTGAGTGAGAACAATTTTATAGGGATGCGAACCCAAATCCTTTCTCAAAATCCGCCAGGTTGTGGTTTGAGACAGTCGCAATTATTGAGAACGTCTTGGAATCGTCAAATTACGGTATTCAGTAACACTTGCCTGAACGGCAGCAATATTTGCATTACTTCGAGCGGTTTTCTTGTCTTATTGGCACTTGAAAATTATGTAAAGAAAATGTAACCTCAAAATTTTTAACAATTCGACAAATAGCGAGCACATTTGGACGATTATTACGACCATAAAATGGCAAAAGCGCACGAAAAGTTGCAATTGGAGAACGATTATTTTGATAATAAAACTGAATAATTTGTAAACGTTGTTCTTGCGTATATCTCTCCATGATGAAATTGTAAACACTACTGAATACAATGAAAAACAAATGACAGATCACGACATATTACAAATGGCCGAAATGTCACTTCAAAATCATATCATCCGTATTGGAAAACCTTATACATGACAACGCGACTATATCTAAGCAGTTAATAACCCGACAGTAGGTCGAAAAAGTCGTAGTGGAGTATGTGTCAATCTTAAATCTTACACTTCAACCGTCACTGTTGTTTTCTTCTCTATTAGGGAGAATTATTTGTAAACTTTGACCATACGTATTAAAAAAACTCACTATTCTCTATACGAAAAAATACATACATCAGTATACAGACAAACAAAAACTAAATAAAAGAAATAGTAGAGGCTTATTGCCGATTCGGAGACGACCGCCACCGCCGATGACGTCACATGCAAATGTCACACGATGTCAAGTGCTGACGTTACAAATCTAGCTACATCATACGTGTCATATAACGCCTTATATACGTGGTATGATTAAAAAGTCTGATGAAATTAAATATACGAGGGAAAACAAAATTAAAAAATTCAAATGGTACTTTGCCAAAAAGACATTGATATAAATTTAAAAATCAAGATGGCTCTTCGTTTAGATATCAAGATGGTGCTTGGCAAAACGGACATTAATATAAATTAAAAAGCCAAGGCTATTATCACGGTTCACCAACTGATACAAACGTCACCACCCCATAAAGGTAGGGAATGGAGTTATCGTTCCTGAAATAAATAGCAAGAGCACACTTTTCTATATTCAGGCGAATTATATTACAGCTGCACCACTTATGAAAAATAATGCTGTCACCTTGAATTGAAATGCACAATTTTTGCAAAAATCTTGAGAACATCTGCATAAGCCAAAACGTCCTCACGTATCATGACAGCAGTTCTTTGACATAAATATTAAATAGAAAAAATTCCAGTTTTAAACCCTGTAATATGCCTAAAGACGCCTTAAAAATGTTTAATGTGAAATCATGCAAGACATGTAGCAAATTCGATTGTTTAAGTAAGAAGCAATCAAATTAAGAATTACAGAAGAAAAACTAAGGGACGACATCTTCAAAATCAATAGAGAGGGTCAATAGTGTCAAATGTCGTCGCAAAAATTATTGACCACGTCAACCTCTTGACGTGTGTTCAGGCAGTTACTGACGAATTACGTTATTTCAATGATATTAATTACCGTCCAGCAATCAACTTCGAACCAGTGTTGCCTAATTGGGTTTAGCACAATGTTAAAATTTTAAATATAGCAGATGCTCGTACATCTTAAAGTACCCAGACAATAAACTGATGGAACTATAATTAAGTACATTTGATTTATTATCCATTATGTGAATAGATGTAAGTCAACTCAGCCTCCAAAGCCCAGGAAAGTTCGCATGGATAAATTAAAAAAAGTCATTAGGGACTTACTAATACCGAAGCAAACTAGCGCACAAGGAACTCAGGAAGACCTTCGTGACCAGATGAAGAATTCGACTTAAGATGGCTAAAAGTAAGCAGTACTTCTTGAGAACTAAACGGATTCAAGCGGGGGTAACTGAGGATGAAACTGAATCCCAATTTTCAAACTATAGTGTGTATAGACAAGAGTTTAACTGAAAACCAAGAGTGCGAATATGATGGGAACATTCTTTATAAATTGGCGAATATTACATCATTCGACGCAGAACGCTCCATTTCCAAATACACCAGCATATTTTCACCTCGGCGAAGGAGTATGACTGAGTCAGCACTGGAAGGCATACTAATGACACAATACTACGGCGAATATTTTCGTCACTACATCAACAATACCAAAAAAAAACTAAAATAATAAGTAATTACATTTATTATTTTTAATATTGATAGAAACTGAGCCGTACGCTGCTGCGAAAGCAGTTTCTGCAGCCTTAGTTATTATTGAACGGAAAATTTGACTCTTCGTTAAGAATTAACAACTATTTTCTACTTGATGAAGTTAATTATTAATGTGTTAAAATGATTGCAATATATCTCGTAAAAGAACCATATTTCGAATAAAGAATATAATTCAAATAGAGCACTTATCTTCCTAAAAAAAAAAGTATCGCAACAAACTGTGTTTTTCCTAAACACATTAATACAATAGCTAATGGTGTGGTCACCAAATGTGCTTATTTTCTCTCCTGTAATTCTTTATACGTGCAGTTTAGTTTTAACGGGTGTTTTTTTAGAGGTATAGAACTTTAAGTTGGCAACACTTTTTTAACTGGCGGCCATTTTATCAGCTGTTAAGTGATTTATATTTAGTTTGGTTTGTCATTTGAACATGAATAGACTGACGCCTGAACAACGCTTGCAAATTGTGCAAATTTATTTTGAAAATCATGGTTCTGTTCGAAATACGTATCGCGCACTACGTCAATATTACGGTCAACATAATCGTCCATCAGAGCAATTAATTCGATTAACTATGGAACGTTTTCGCACCACGTATACTCTAAATGATAACACGCATCCAGAGAGACGTCGTACAGTGCGTACAGAAGAAGTCATTGCTGCTGTAGAGCGTAGCGTAGAGGAAGACCCGAGAATCAGTCTATCCGCCATCGTGCACAGGAATTGGATATGTGTCCATCCACTTTATGGAAGATTTTGCGGAAACATCTAGGTTTGCGTGCTTACAAAATCCAACTCGTGCAAGAATTGAAGCCACACGATCACCTAGCAAGGCGTAGATTCGGTGAATGGGCCCAAAACAAGATTGCCGTTGATCCCGATTTTCATAATCGAATTTTGTTTAGCGATGAAGCTCACTTTTGGTTGAATGGATACGTCAATAAACAAAACTGCCGTATTTGGAGTGATGATAATCCTCAAGTGTATGTTGAGACACCGTTATATCCAGAAAAACTGACTGTTTGGTGTGCTTTATGGGCTGGCGGAATAATTGGTCCGTACTTCTTTAAAAACGAAGCTGGCCAGAACGTTACAGTCAATGGTAACCGCTATAGAGCCATGATTACTGACTTTTTCGTTCTTCAATTGAACAATCATGATGTGCAGGAGTTGTGGTTTCAACAAGACGGCGCAACATGTCACACAGCTCGTGCCACAATTGATTTATTGAAGGAAACGTTTGGTAACCGCATAGTTTCACGTTTCGGACCCGTGAATTGGCCTCCAAGATCGTGCGATTTAACGCTGCTTGACTATTTTCTGTGGGGATATGTGAAGTCTCTAGCCTACGCCGATAAGCCCAAAACGATTGACCACTTGGAGGACAACATTCGCCGCGTTATTGCCGATATACGGCCACAAATGTTGGAAAAAGTCATCGAAAATTGGCCCTCCAGATTAGACTGGCGGTCATATGCCAGAAGTCATATTTAAATTATAATGCCAGAAGATTATCTTTCGAATAAAGTAAATTTCATGTCAATTTAAAAAAATCATATTTGTTTTATTCCATTTCAAAGTTCTATACCTCTAAAAAAAACACCGTTACATAACGCTTCCATGTGGAGCTCGTATTGTCTACCCATAAATTCGTTCATTCAATGTTCCCTTAATAAAATGTAGAATCTCTTTAAAAGTAATATATTTGATACATTGGAGTCTTCGAGTCGAATATATTGACTGACTTGTAATTCACATTTTCCTAAATTTAGAATTGTATTAAATTATACATAAAATATATTTTTTTCACGTTAAATTTATATTTGATTTTCCTGGGGGACTATTATTATATCAATATCTGTATATGTCGCTTCTTCGTATTTCTGTTTCCATTTATACTTTGTTACATATCAATCGTTTGTGCTTACGGTGCAGGTATAGAAATTGTTTTGCAATATTTGACATTTATATCTAAAATCTGTAAAAAATAAAAATATAATCTTAGACGATCCTGTCACTGTTTTAAAGAGCTTTTAAATTTGTACACATCATTTTCAGATGCGATTTTTCGCTTAAACTATGTCTGATATTTTCGAATTATTCATCCTCAATAAGAAAAAATGTTTCTATTACTTATTATTTACTTGGAACACGGAATTTTGCAGACGGACTTGAAATTTCAAAAAATCTGTGCTTGGTGTGTTTTAAGTGTGAAAAACGGGTCATAGAAACAGACTATGCGGAATTTCTCAGAAACTTTTGAGTTGTTATCAAAACAAGGCATATGTTTTTTAATTATATTGGTGCTGAATGATGCTTAAAGTTGTATAATGCTGTACTCAATAACGATAACCGTTTTTTTCTATACCTTGTCTCAGAATAAGAAGGATTGATTCAAATATCCCGCTAAAACGCGGAACACAGCTTAAAAATGCAACTTACCATAAAAATGAAACATAAACAATTGCGAATGTAGCAGTTTGTCAACAATATTAATCTTTTTCTTTATTATATAAAAGTAAAAGAAAAAAAATTCATTTTAATGGAAGTATGATCGTACGTTTCTTTTTGGATTAATATGTACAACCTATTCAAAATTAGGATGAAATATTATTAAAATAAAATAATGCAAAAATGTAATTAAACGCTTATAGGTTATGAAAAATGGCGGATATCTGGCATTCATTTATCCATATTAAACTTGCCTGTTGAAGAACCAATGAAATCTCTTAAAAATATATACTATTTTGGCGCATTATCTGAATCAGTCCTTCTTATTCTGAGACAAGGTATAGCACGTAGAGTTTTCTCACTAAAAACAGATGCATTTTAGGAATAGTAAGCCAAATACAAAAAATTATGGAATATATATTGTAAGTAACAAAGCATTTTTCATAATAACAACACAAAATTAGTAAAACTGAATGATGAATCCTTTTCTCTATGCTGATATCACCGAAAAGACGTACCAGAAGCCAACAAATTTTTTCTTTCAATCTTGAACTTGAAATCTCAAGTGAGTGCTTCGAAAGGTCTAAATCTTTAACCAAATCATTCAATTCAGACTGAGTGAAAGGCATAGGTTCGCTTGTGTCAGAATCATAAATGTTACTCACTGTTTTCTTCACAAGCACACGGTAGAGGCAATATGTCTGTCTCATCTAAAACGTTATCTATAGTAACTGATAAAGAAGGTATCGATATACTACGTCCGTATGCGGAACAGAATGTATCGTTGGAGGCATGTTAGGATAAGATATCTCCTTTTTAATTTTATGCAGCCTTGCCCATTGCACGAACAAAAAAAAACAATCATCGCTGTGATTTTTAGATTCCCTCCGCACCATGGGAACGGCAAAACGAAACGAATGTTTTTTACCTTGATTCCACTGCCACAATTCTTCAACACAAATTGAACATACTTTGTGGGGGCCCAAGGTTTATTTTGATCGCCTAACTTCTTCCTAAAGTAAGCGGAGTAAGATTTTTTAACGAAATCGGAAATATTTCTTTATTGCTTTTTCACAATATAATTATCATAGTTTCTGATTTTCACCACCATAGCGATTGTACTAATTTGGCTTTACAACGTGGGGCAATTTTTCCAACACATAGCTTCCGTAATATAATTATTCAATAGAAATCATTATTTTATGTTAATATTATAATTGTTGGTAATTTTGATGGAACCTGTGGTTGATTAACTCAATCAAAGCCCGCACGAAACAAATTCCGTGCACGATCTGCACCATCGAAAAACTTTCGACGGTACATATTGTGTATGGAATTTGTTTCATTCAGGTTTTTGCCGTAGTTTCACAGGTGCGATACTATTTAATTATCTGCAGATGATGACAACTTAGTTGTCGAAATACGTATACAGAATACGAAAATTAATATGGAAAGGAGTTATATATCAACCTTGTGTGATTAAGTTATGATTACTGTGTGCAATTAAAGAATATCGTTTCACAAATAAAGGTTACATAAAATAAATAGACAGACCAAATACCAATTTTCTTAAAAATAATTACACAGAATGCTCCAATTCTTTCATCTATTTTCTACAAATATTGCAGAAGAATATTAGTAACTCGTATTTAAACATAGCTACACTAAAAATACGGCTGGTGAAACTTTAAAACACATACCTAGTTAGTCAAACTAACTTTGTAATATGCACAATTACAGCCTCGCACGGTGAAGTCATTAAAACGAGGGAAAACTTTAAAACAAAAATACACTTTCAATAGCATTCCGAAGAAACCTTGCATACTTTAAATAAACAGAAAAAACATAACAATACTTTATGTACCATATACACAGTAACTTTAATAAAATAACAAACAACATTGTTATAACAATAAAATCTTGCAACAAATGAATTTCTAGAAACAAATTTCATCTGATTACGTTTTTAATTAATGCATCTCATTAACTAAAAGGTTTGTAAAATAATTCGATACTCATAATAGTATTTAGAGAATGAAGGACATTCAACATCTTCCCGTCCCGTTAGACTTACGTTAATTAAAGTCTTCCGGGCAGGACTGATGACACTGACACGTAGTTTCGACATTATTAGGATAATTTCTATGGCAAAGTCGACCGGTAAGTAGATTATACATTATCATGATACCAGTAAACTAGAAACCACATTAATGCATTTATTAAAGTTACAGGTCTAATAGTTCAATTTAGAAGATAGTTTTGATATTAATAATAGCAATAATAATATATTTAATCATTTGACAATTATTAATCAAACTTGGTCGAGTTCACTTGTTATATATTATTAGCACTGACTTTAATATATTGTGAATAATTTCTTTCAGTGTGTAATTATTTATTTTTTTATTTTGTATTTGTTTCACGACAAATAGAATCCAAATCCATAGCACTAACAATGAATGATGCATTATCTACGAACATTACGGTTTCAGACAATGACCAGTCGTTAACTTATAAAATATGAAGTAAATCTCAACATACTGTATCATATTTCTTAAATAATCCTTACACTACTTGTACGCCAACCCTCTAATGCCATAGATCTCTAATTTTCTTAAAAGGGTGTCGTGGTTTACTGAATAAAATGCTTTGCTAAGATCCAAATGACATCCTATACAAGTTTTGCCACTATCTACATTATAATAAAGTTCGAAAACTTCGAAACAGCCTCAAGTAGTGGATTGGTCTTTCGTAAAAAATTTATGTCTTGTAGCAATGACTTTTCAATTATCTTCGAAAATGTAGTTGTCGGCTATTCCGATCGAACTGGTTTTTAATATCGGCTTATTTTTAGCAATTTTCAAACTACAAAAATGCGTTATGCAAATTAATTATTGATCAATTCCGTAAGTGGACGCAGAAATTAATCAACACATTTCCTAATCAATAACACATATTATAAAAGTTGGTTCAAATTATTAAGTGCGCAACTAAGTTCTTGCTGTTCTTTTGATGGAGGAATTTCATTGAAAACTTTCAGAACTTTATAAAATATAACATTTTGAAAAAATGTTGTTGCCAAAGGTAATCTATAATCGTTGGCGTTTCTCAAATTGTATGGTTGGACTTTAGCTATTAGGTGCGCAACTGTTCTCGCTGTTTTTTTGATGAAAATGCTACTTTATTGTAAAAAAATGTTTACGAATGAATCATTCAAAATATTGCCCATCGCTAGCGACAACTTTTTCCCATCTTTCTGGCTGAGCTCGAATACCGTCGCGGTAGAAGTGTTCGTCTTTTGAGGCTATCCACGAATCAAGCCATTTTGAGATGTCTTCATATGAGCGGAACTGCTGATTAGCAGTGCCATATGCCATCGAACGGAACAAGTAATAATCGGACGGCGCAATATCTGAGGAATATGGCGGGTGGGGTAGGACCTCCCATTTGAGCGTTTCTAAGTAGGTTTTAACGGGTTTGGCAACGTGAGGCCGAGCGTTGTCATGCTGTAGAATTACTTTTTCGTGCCTCTGCTCGTATTGTGGCCCCATTTCGCGCAGTGCTCGGCTCAATCGCATCAATTGAGTTCGATACCGTTCCCCAGTGATGGTTTCGCACATAATAAATAACACCGCCCTGGTCCCACCAAATGCACAGCAAAACCTTCGCAGCGTGAATATTCGGCCGAACCGACGACGTAGAAGCATGACCGGGCAGTCCCCATGATTTTGTTCTTTTTGGGTTGTTGTAATGAATCCATTTTTCATCACCCGTAATGATGCAATGAAGAAAACTCTTTCTTTTTTGCCGCTGGAGCAGTTGTTCGCAGGCGAAAAAACGACGCTCAACGTCTCTTGGCTTCAAATCATAAGGAACCCAAGTTCCTTGTTTTTGAATCATTCCCAACGCATGCAATCGGATCCTCATCGAGCAATGCGAACGGTCGTCAACATCAAAATCACCGTCTTTGTAGCGACGGAACTAATCACGCCACGTGGTTTCACTTAGAGCAGTATCTTCGTAAACTTTTTGGAGTTCTCGATGCGTTTCAGCCGCTGTTTTCTCGGATGAAAGAAGAAAAGCAACACTTCCCGCAAATGACGATTATTTGGCACAAAATCAGACATTTTCACACAACCAAAAGTATATAACGCAAAAACTAAATCACTAATGTGTCAAAGCGGTTTGTTTACCATGTGTCTAAGCTTGGTTCAATGACGTTTTGGTTAAGTCACAATCGACCAGCACTTACTATTGGAGCCATCTCTAGAAAAACAGTGAGAACTTAGTTGTGCACCTAATAATTTATGTAGATTTTTAGAGATCGCATTATAACTATAATTTATAAAGTGTTTTATAATTACTAGAATTGATCAAATATAAACACACCTTTAGATTAAAAAAAATATATTTTTCCTCCCATAATCAAAATATCGCCTGCATTGCTTTACTATACCCACCGTCTAGAAATTATACACTTTTCTCAACAAGGTGATTAGATTACATTTTCATGGAATGAAACAGGAATAGTATGCAACCAATTGCAAGCAAAGGTTTCCACGCCGTCGTTAGTGTTGAATCCTTGTCTCCTAATGTCATTTTGAAGGATCTGAAAATGTGGAAAACACGTGGCGATAAGTCCGGACTTTAGGGTGAATATTCGAGTGTTCTCCAGTGAAGTTCTTCAAGTTTTTATCTTGTTAAAGCTGCTGTATAGCGTGGTCATAGAGAAGCAAAACTTCTAGGAGGAGGCAGGTACGCTTTTTACGCTGTATGTCAGCTTGACTTCATCAGAAAAGTTACAATAGTAGTCAGCGTTTATGGTACAGTAGGCGTGCTAAAAATTGACAAAGAAGATTCCAGTGCCAAAAACTGCCTACAACTTGTGTGTTGATAAGCGAGTTTTGGGTGTTTCATTTCGAGGAAGCAGTGATCGGAAAAACTGAAAGAGAAAGATAGAAGAATGGACAGAGGAACGATCCGACGCTCTCATGAGACAAACGGAATAGAAGAAGAAGAAAAAGGTTTTAATTATCATAATTAAATAGTTCAGTACCTAATTCTGCTGCAGTATCTACCGTTATCCTTCGTATTTTTCTATCTTTCTAATAATTCTAACACTTTTTTTTACTTCGCATTGCATACAATGCCAGAAGTTTTTTGCGCATATGTCTAAATGAAAGTCTCTATCATACTGTATGAAATAAATGTACGAGTGTGTATTAAAGGAAAAAAAATTACTAAATCTTTTACATTGTAACAAATAGGAAAGCGTTTAAAGTATTCTTTTAGTCGTGACTGTAGCCATTGCCTCCCATTGCTTTTTAAAGTCATTTAAACACATGAAAGTCACTAGGAGTAAGGTCAAGGAATAAGGAGATGTATGAGACATTCAAATTCCACATCCTGGATAGTTTGAACTACGACGGAGCGTTTTTATATTCGCGGAATGGGGGACAAGGGGTGGAAATAAAAAAACCAAATTATTTTTCTTTTTCAATATATTCACCTGTAAGACGGATACATTTTTCACATCTTTCAATTAATTTATTTATACCTTCATAAAAAAATGATTTCTCTTTATCTGCAAAATACGCCGAAACTGCCTCCTTGACTTCATTATCGGCAGTAAATTTTTTACCCCGCAGCTCTTTTTTCATTTTCGGAAACAGGTAATAATCACTCGGGGCCAGGTCTGGGCTGTAGAGTGGGTGATTCACAATTTCGAAGCCCACCTTATGCAGGGCAGCTAACGCAACGCGGCTCTTGTGGACGGGCGCGTTGTCGTGCAAAAGCAGAACACCTTTTGTCAATTTTCCCCGTCTTTTCTCTTTAATGGCTTCTTTTAGTCGCTCTAATATTGAAGCGTAATATTCTCCGGTTATAGAAACACCTTCGTCTTTATAATCAATCAACAATATTCCTTCCGAGTCCCAAAATACCGTTGCCATGAGTTTCCCAGCTGATTGTGACACTTCGGCACCCATCTTGCGCTGACCTTAGACATGCCGAGATGATCGTCTAGGATTTTAAAAATTGTTGTATCGGATACTCCAACCATTTCTGCGAGTTGTTTCTTCTTTAGTCGAGCATCTTCGAGTATAATTTGTTCAACTTTTTGGATAAGTGCTGGCGTGGTCACCTCAATGCTCCTGCCCGGCCTCGGGTCGTCTTCAAGGGATTCCCTTCCTTGTTTAAATAAACTATGCCACTTGTACACCATGGTTTTTCCTGGACAAGAGTTGCCGTAAACCAATGACATCTCATTCATTATGGTCGCGACTGATTTTCCTTGCCTGGTAAGGAACTTTATAACGGCACGATATTCGATTTTTTCCATGTTTCACTTTTCACTCCTGATTATGTTACTTGGTTGACGATAGCTCAAAGACTAACTGTCTAATACTTTACTTTTGCAATCGTCAAGTTTAAGTTTGGGGTTGAACTGTGTTCTTCACCCCGCACCGCTATCTTGACACTTTTTATTAAGTGTTCTCATATATTACATGTCATTTCTTAATAACTAAAAATCTTAAATATTTCATTGGTATTTACAATTCAGCTTATTATCTAACATAGTACACTTAGAGAATAAATGATGAGTCCATCCTTGGTTAGGGCGGGGCCGTCGGGGGGTCCTGTCCTGCGAGTATGGAGTAGGGTCTTCTATGTTTTCCTACCGTCCTCACGTTGATTCCCGCTATCAGCGGGTTGTCATGGGACTGCACGCTCTCGAAGTAGGTCCGGGATAGTTTGTGGAGAAGTTCCGCAATCGTGGGGACTTTTAGGTCCCGATGAAGTACGGAGTTCCTCACGAACCACGGGGCTCCTGCTATCAGTCGCAGAGTCTTGTTCTGTACCACTTGAATCCTATTGATATGACATTTGGCTGTCTAATAACAATGAAATTTCGTATTTATACTAATCATGAGTCGCTGCACAGGCCACGCCCCCAATGCGCCTACTCACCCCTCTACAACCCGCTCATTCCGCGAATATAAAAACGCTCCCTCGTATCAAAGGGGCTGTATATGACCGGACGTTATAACGTCGTAACAATACATTTGTCAGAAAAAAGGTTTAAATTAAAAAACGTTTCTCAGGACTCCAAAAGATTTACGGTGATTTTGTTTATTTTTATTTACAAAATACCAAGTTTTGAGAAAGGACCTACCTTGGGTATCACAAGCTTTAGAAAAGCTATAAGAGCATTTGCATATGCTTCTGAGAACCATAAAGTATTTCCTAAACATTTCAATATTCCGCGCACTTAGTGCAATTCGACAAAAGCAAAGACAAATCCCCAATACATTTTAATAAAGGAAAAACTCATTTTCAAGTAAATCGATGCAATCTAAGTAATGTATGTATTTTGACGCTTCGCAAGTTAATACAATCAATAATTCTAAACACGACTTCCTCAAACTACCCGTATAATCGTACATTTACATTCCAAACATTACAGGAAACTTTTCCCACTGTATTAGGTATTGAAATTCGCGTTCGAACGTAACTACCAATATTTACTCCTTTTTCTTTCAGTTTTTAGCTTTAGCATACACTCTAACTCGTCGAACTTCTCAGGTACATACCACACTTGCATGTATATTAATAGGGAATGATGTTGCAATTCCCTACAGAAATCGTTAGTTTGTTGGTGGTAAATTTCCAACGTAATATATTAGAGAAGCCGAAGAAGAAATTGCTTCATTAATATAAGAACCGTGTTAGACAAGTACGTGTTAGAACTTCGAATAAGACAGAGTTCCGTTGAGTAAACATACTTTCGCTTTTCATTGAAACCGTGTCGGGATGCTTTAGCTGACCGAACTGATAGATTTTGGACAGTCTGTTTGCACTATTGGAATACCTCACGTCACACAAGCATTGCCCGTTATTTTACAAGCTTTGGAAAATAATAAAATCTTTTTTACAACACGAAATAACAGAAAAGAAACTAAGTTTCCAATGACGCGATAACGTATTATTGGAAGCAGAATTATATTATAGTATGTGGGCATATTTGAAAAGCAATTTGTTTCGTTACCAATGAAACACTAATGTAGATCCTTGTTTATTATAACCGGTAATTACATAAGTTCGAAGCGTTTCTATTGAACACAAAATTTAATAATGTATTACGGTCGATTGTTTACAATTCCTTAATTCCCGAGTTGATCGTTTATGTCAAAATGGCCGTTTTAAAATTGAGAAAACTATTTCCGTGTTGTACTCTTCCCAATTAAGATTTCTTCGTAAGTAGCACAAATAGCTCCATTGATTTCCATTGCATTAATAAGTATATATTTATAATATATAAGCGTGGGTCTGTCTCAGAGAAATTGAACTTTTTAAAATAAAAACAAAAGCTTACTATTTTGCTAAAATTCATTTATTTTTTTCAAAGTAATCGCCTTCGGCTTCAAAACAACATTTTGCACGGTCAATTAACATATCAAGTAAATTTTTAAGTTCATCATTAAAGATGTCCTTCAAGATCGCTGTCGACGCCATTTTAATGGCTTCGACGTCGGCGTAACGCTGTCCTTTCATCGGCAAATGTAGTTTGGAGAATAGATAGAAATCACATGGGGCCTAGTCCGGTGAATACGATGAATGGTTGATGGTTAAAATGCCATTTATAGTTAGAAAATCAGTGATAAACGATGAGATGGTGCATTATCATGCAGCAAACGCCAGTTACCATTTTCACGACATTGAGGACGCACAGGACGAACACGCGCTAAAAAATGCTTCATAACACTAAGATAATATACAGCATTGACTGTTTGACTACATGGTACAAGCTCTCTGTGCACTATGCCTTTCGAATCATAAAAACAAATCAACATTATCTTTACTTTTGACATCTCCAAGCGGCTTTTTTTCGGTCGTTCTTCGCTTGGATGCTTCCAATTACAATAGAATACCTGAAATTTTCGTCCCTTTTTGTCTTTCATCAAGCCGGTACAATGTTGAGTTCAGTTAGCTTGTGTGGTACAAACCTTGCACAAATTTTTCTGTCCCAAATGCTGTGTCAAAATGCGATTAATTTAATCTTTGGAAATATTTAATTCCATTCCCACGTATCACAATGAGGATTTCAACTCATTTCTGATAAATTCATGCACAAGTTGAATGTTACTTTCTTTTATACGACTCATACACACTCGTACGTGATAAACACGCATCACCATATACTTGTTTCATGAAACTAAACCTTTTTGTAAACGATTTTTTGTAAACGAGTTTAAAATAGAACTTGATATTTGCTCTTTATTCAAAATTCATTTTCCGATGAATGCTTGTTACTTTATGCCCAATTTCTCTGCCTCTAATGATGTAAATGTCGTTATACATATTCTGACGTAACATTGGTGAAAGTTCTATCTCACCATTGAGCATTTTTTTTAAATAAATGGCGCCACTAGGAATTGCTATTTTAAAAAAGTTCGCTTTTCTCTGTGACAGACTCAGTGTATAAGCACATGTATTTCTTTAGATGTGTCTCATGAATTATTAATCGAGATTATTAAATCCTCCGTAAAAATACGAGGCATGTTTTTAAGTAAGTACCGCTTTAATATATAAAGAATACAAGTGCAATTTTATCACAAATTTTGTTTTTTATAAGAAAACCTATACTTTAATCTACTTTTGCACATAATTACCACCAATATTAAGACACTTACATACACCCAGCTCTTAAATT
Source organism: Dermolepida albohirtum (assembly GCA_031893035.1). Classification (NCBI taxonomy): domain Eukaryota; kingdom Metazoa; phylum Arthropoda; class Insecta; order Coleoptera; family Scarabaeidae; genus Dermolepida; species Dermolepida albohirtum. The sequence continues at coordinate 167,041 of JAVIWB010000953.1, read as the reverse complement.
CCACCTTTGTATATATCTCTCGCCTGCTTCGCCAACCATGCATGACCGTTTTCATGTCATCGACGCGGCGCTGATCGTCTAGATGCTATTTCAAGTAAAAGACCAAGTGGTAGTCACTGAGCAGTAGATCAGAGCTATATGGAGGGTGGTCAAATTGTTTCCAGCTATATACTCCGATGAGATCTTGGGTTAGACGGGTCACATATTGACTGGCATTGTCATGAAGCAAAGTAATTCACTTACTGCGCATGCCGCGTATCTTGTTTTGAATCGCACTGCACCACGCAATTTAGTTAAGGTGTCACAATATGTCTCAGAATTTATTGGGTCAACCCGAGTCAAAAAAACCACACGTAACAACACCCTCTGCCTATTCCAAAATAGTGCACATGATTTTGCATGTTAAAATTGTTTGTTTGAACTTTCTTGGATGATGTAGAGTGCCTCCTTTCCATAGATTGCTATTTTTGATTCTGGTGTCACATGAGCCATCTATGTTCCGTCGCCAGTGACATTTTACTTACTTACTTATTTAATAAATTTATTACTTTTACCACGGCGCAACTTAAGGAAAGTCAAAGTACTGGTTACATTGTTTTTCTTTGCATCTGCCAGCAATTTCAATACCCAGCATGAGCACGACCTCCTATAATTTAAGCCTTCTGACACAATTTTATAAAGGATACTCCGTGAAATTGTTTGAAATTTATCACACAATGATGGAATCACGAATCGTCTGCATTCTCGAATTTTTTCATCAACTTTCTCCACTAAGTCTTCGATGATGACCGACGACCTTCCACTACGCTCATTATGAACGTTAATACGGCCATCGCTAATGCTCTAACTCATTTTCATTTCATTCTCTCGCTTAGAGAGTTTCCTCCATATACTTCACTAATAAATGGATAAATTTCAACCACAACCACGCTTTTTGTGTGCAGGAAACCAATCGCGGTGCGTATTTTACAATCGGCGGGAATTTCAATGTTTTGAAGCATTTTAAATACGCACCAACAAACGTAAATACACATAAACAAACGTAGTACGAACAAATGCTTCTTCTACTAGTGTCTGTGACTAACCAATAGATGTAGGTACTCAGCTAGCATACGCAAAATGACGACCACAACGTAGTAGCGACCATATTTAAAAACGGTACTTGCTTAAAAAATAAGCCCAGTATCTACGAATGTAATTTTTAGTTTTATCCTATGTTCATTGGCTATTTTAATTTCCTTTTAATATTGTGTTGGCAACTAAGTACTTTCGATTTTTACTGATAGAGAGCGTTGCTTTATTTTTTGTATAACGTATGTTAGTGCTGTACTTTACCGTTTGTCGCGTGATACTAGTCACATTGACGTAACTTCAGAAGCAAGTAGTGCGTGATTTTTATTAAAGCTATTAGTTGTGGGTTAATTTTAAATGGAGTGCAGAAACGAACATTTTCGACATATTTTACTATTTTATTTCCGTAAAGGAAAAAAAGCTGCTACGGCTCACAAAAAGATATGTGAAGTTTATGGTGCTAATTGCTTAACAGAGCGCACGTGTCAGAATTGGTATAAAAAATTCTGTTCTGGAGATTTTTCCCTCAAAGATGAGCAACGTTCTGGTCGACCTACTGAAGTTGATGACGACCAAATCAAAGTCATAATTGAGGAGGATCGTCATATAATGTTCGAGAGGTTGCGGAGAGGCTACATGTATCGCACACAACAATTGAAAAACATTTAAAATGTCTTGGGCTAGTTAAGAAGTTTGATATTTGGGTACCTCACGAATTGAAAGAAATTCATTTAACACAAAGAATCAACTTTTGCGATACGCACCTTAGACGAAATGAAACCGACCCTTTCTTAAAAAGGATCATCACTGGTGATGAAAAATGGGTCCTGTACAGTAACATAGTTCGAAAACGATCATGGAGCAAACACGATAAACCAGCTCAAACCACATCGAAAGGTGAATTGCATCCAAAAAAGATCAGGCTGTCAGTTTGGTGGGATTACAGAGGTGTTGTGTTTTTTGAGCTGCTTCCAGGAAACCAAACGATCAATTCTGATGTTTACTGTCAACAATTAATAAAACTGGATGAAATCAAAGAAAAACGGCCAGAATTATCAAATCGGAAAGGTGTAGTTTTCCACCAAGATAATGCAAGGCATCACACATCTTTGGCAACTCGTGGGAAACTATTGGAGCTTGGCTGGGAAATGGAGGACCAGAAATTTTATGAGCGCAGAATCATGCAGCTGAAAGAAAGATGGTAAAAGGTCATTGAGCAAAATGGAAAATATATAATTGATTAAAACCTATTCTTTGTTTAAACAAAAAGTGTTTTATTTTATACTACAAAACCGAAAGTACTTAGTTGCCAACCCAATATTATAGGTATATTACTACTGTCTTTTGACATATTATTTAACTGTTATTTAAAAATATTTCCCAATATACCTACGTATTTAGCAAACGTTAAACGAATGTAACGTTAAATTCATTAAAGTACAATAGAAGATACGTTTTTTACTAAAGAGCCATAAGCCAATAATAGAAAGGAGCGCGTTGAAAGAGTACGTCAAGTATCCGCAGATAAAGGATCCTTCACTTAATGCTGAGTATACAATCTATTGTGTACTTTCGTAAACAGCTATTTCTTTTCATTTCGCTTGAAGAGACAGCAGGCACGCAATGACCCTTCTCGTATTGAATGAAGCGAACCGATTGTTTGCTAAATGAGTATGTACATAACCTTGCGTGTGTTCGATAAAATGCGATGAATTAAAATCGCTCCGTAAGCGCTGTGATCTAATACATTTATTAATAAATATTGTTAGGAAAGCAAATTCATTAAAGTGCAGAAATGGTATTGGAAAATATGAACGTCCAAGAATAATTCAAATTTTAATAAGACTACGCGTTTCGAATATATAATACCTTTCTCCAGGCAAACTGAGGTGTTATTAAAGAACTTATTCCCTATGGTTTGCAATAGAATGAAAAAACAATAATTCCCTTTATCGTCCAAACATATAATTGTCTGAAAGCACGAAGTTTGTGTTCGTTCCACAAAATGTACAGCCATGCTGTCTCGGTGCGTATATAGACAGAACACTTTTAAATAGCTTGGCATACACCATTTATGAATGTCTGAGAATTAAAATACACTTCCGCTCATAAGTATTTGGTCACACTTGTTTCATTACTGTTTCTATAGAAAAGTTGTTATTTTAAAATTTATTTCTGCAGTAAGAAATAGTTTCATAGTGAAAATTAAAATCTATGAAAGTTTATTCAAAAATAATTATGCGATCACCCTATTATTCACAATGAATGATAATACCCTAATAAAACTCCAGGTAGAATAATTGCACTTAAGAAATTAGATCTCTCAATTCTTGGAAATTTTCGATCATCACGATTTTATTTTAAGGTAGGGTGTTATTGTAAACTATTAAGTATTTATACTAGGGTATTTTGGCAAAATTGCAGTTAGTTCTTGTGAGGTATTCATAGCGATAACATCGTGTGTTTCGAAGAAGTTCAATCGGTTAGAAATGCCTAAACGGAAAGAATTGAGTGTAGAAACAATATCATAAATACGCATATCATAAAACTGGCAAAAGCAACACCGAAATTGCCACAGAACTTAAATTAAATCAGTCCACCGTGGGTTATATAATCAAAAAACACCGCAAATGTGGAAGTGTGTTGACCACGACTCGAAAAGGCAGACCAAGGGCAACAACCTCAGTAGAAGATCTTTCAATGGTGGTAACAAGTAAGAGAAATAGACGAAAAACGTCCCCAGAAATGAGTGCTGTTCGTCGAAAATCCATAAGTGTTTATACAGTTAAACGGCGATTAAAAGAAGCCGGTCTTCATGGACGAATTGCAATGCGGAAGCCGCTTCTACGCAAGCAAAACAAGCAAAAACGTTTAAAGTAGACAGGCGATTACCAAAATCGGACAATAGAAGACGAATAAAGTAGTGTGGACCGATGAATGCAAATTCAAGATTATCTTTTCATGAAGACGTGTTTTCGTGAGGAGCTCTGTTGTTGAGCGTGCCTCTGAAGAATGCACAGCCTCTACTGTTAAGCACGGTGGAGGTTCAGTCATGATATCGGGCTGCTTTTCTGGATCAAATATGGGCGATCTCGTAAAAATCGAAGGTATACTAAAAAAAGAACAGTATAAGCGCATATTAGAGGAAAATGCAATCCCCTCTGGAATTAAAATTTCGGGGCAGAATTTTATCTTCCAACAAAATAATGACCCGAAATACACTTCGAAACTAAGCCGGGAATATTTGTAGAAATTGGATAACGAGGGAACCATAAAAGTTATGTGGCCTCCCCAGTGTTCCGATTTAAATCCTATCGAGTTGCTGTGGGAAGAACTTGGCCGAGAGGTGAGCAAATCCGCCCCCACATCTGCTATTGATATGTGAAAGAACTTGTAAGAGGCATGGGATAAAATAAAACCTAAGACATTACGAAAATTAATTGAAACAATGCCTCGATTATGTGCTGCAATGATTAAAAATAAAGGAGGGCATGTAGACGAGTCTAAAATTTAGATAAATATATTATACAACAATTTATTTTAGATGTTAAAATACATATTTTTCATGTATGTAAATAATATAAAGATATTAGTATTCCAATTTTGATTTTTCTTACAATTTCCGGATTAAATGCGAGTGACCAAATTCTTATGAGCGATAGTGTATATATTAATATTGACAGCAAATGAATCGTACATTTCGAAGACGTCAGTACAGTTGAGACTGACTTAAAAAACAACTCTTTCACGTAAGTATTAAAATTATTACGTGTCATTAATTATTAATGTGTCATTTGCTTTGATTGATTGTTTAAATAAATTAAATTATTACATACACTTGCTCTTCTTTTTAATAATACATTTTAATTACCTTTAAACTCCTTAAAACAATGATATTTAGGAATTGAAACTATAGAATCCCTTTTTAGGGTTTGTAAACTAACACTATTTTATATGAATCTAGTGGTCGTATAAATAAAATAGAGTTTATTTTAGAATTCCATGGAACTTTCGCAAAATTCTGACGCTAATGTTAACTCCCGAACACAATAATTAGAATTATATTACAGCAAGCATTCGAATAAGCTGGATGGATATTCTAAAGAGACAGAAACGAAACATAGTCAATAAGATAATACTGTCAAAGCGAATGTGTCTGTGTATACGCGTAGATTAAGGTAATTCCAAAGAAAGTGTGATTAAAGTAATGCAATACAATTTGTAATAGTTTCGTCTAATTTATTTTATTGTTAACGTTCCATGTACATATGTATGTACCGCACGTACGATATACATATATAGTAAGTACGTACTTGTTTGTTTTCGCTTATTAAGGGCCGTTATTTTGGTAATTTCGAAAGCGATACTAAATATCGAATATACAGGGTGGTCAGAAATTCACGAATAATCGTCAGGTAGGGCGATTCTATGATTAACCCTTTGCACTCCGTTGTCGCCGTATTTGCGACTACGCGGCTACGGCGACACGGTTGTTTTACTGACTCAGTGCCATTAACACTTAGCTAAGTAAAATCGTCTGTGTTTATCTTATAGTGTTTATGATATGTTTATTATGTTTACATTATACTTGTAACCAGAGTACGGAGAGTGCTCGAATTAAACTCGCTCGCGAACGAATTCAATTCGAGCGAGTTATATTTTCTATATTAAAAAGAACTATTCTTACGAGTTGAGTTTGTGCTCGCGAGTTAAATAATAAAACTCGCGAGCACAAATTTTAAAACGAACGAATTAAATAAAATTGTGCTCGCGAGCAGAATTTTTTCCTACTCTGCTTGTAACTAATATAGTGCTGGAGTTATTGGTATCCTCCGCGAGTTACTAGGCTGGAGTGCAAAGGGTTAATTTTGAGTCAACAATCCTAATATAGAAATTTTGAATTTTCACTAGTTAAGCCAAACGAATTGCTTGAAGAAAGTGTAAACTTGGCAACAATGTATAAAACAATCAATAAATCAACAGAAATGATATGTTAAAGTACGAGTTCTATTTAAGTCTTTTGAAAACAATATTTAATAATGATAATTAACGAAAATACTGAAACTGGCAGCTATTAGTTTGAAGATGAAGATGGAAAGAGATTTTTCTGGAACTTCTCAATGGTGCTGTCATATCTTTGTGATAATGAAGATGCAATTCTTTATGTTTTTTTTCCGAAACTAACGCTTCGCCAACTCACCGCTTTCAGAACCAACGCGTAAAGTAGTTCTTGTTTCTTTGCAAGGGGGTAAATCAATCCAACCATCTTACCAAGTTTCATTTAAGTAAGAAATAAACCGACCCTTATCTCGGAATTTTTTCATGTTGATTAAATATTCTTGGCGTAATTTTTGTAATCATTGACGACTCCATTATAACACGTCGTTTTATCTATTATCCCAAATCGGAAACCATTTTGCTTTAGTGTTCGCAATATTGTTGTTCTGAAGGCTTCCATTTTGGTACCTATCTTTAATTTCTTTTGTAAACTACTTAATGTGGCAACTTCACCTTGCTTCTACATACTATATAACTTTGTGGAATTGAATTTAGAACGCGTTATAACATATCTATGTTACTTCCTGTTAATTGGTTGCCACATTAAGTAGCTTACAAAAGAAATTAGAGAAGGTACCTATCTTTAATTTCTTTTGTAAACTACTTAATGTGGCAACTTCACCTTGCTTCTACATACTATATAACTTTGTGGAATTGAATTTAGAACGCGTTATAACATATCTATGTTACTTCCTGTTAATTGGTTGCCACATTAAGTAGCTTACAAAAGAAATTAGAGAAGGTACCTATCTTTAATTTCTTTTGTAAACTACTTAATGTGGCAACTTCACCTTGCTTCTACATACTATATAACTTTGTGGAATTGAATTTAGGACGTGTTATAACATATCTATATTATTTCCTGTTCATTGGCCGGCGGCATTGCATAAACTTTTTCTTCAAAAAACTACATACGAAGAAATCGAGATGATTCACATCTGACGACCTTGTAAGCTATGATATTGGTCCATTTCGCCCAAACTACCTATCCGGACAATTTTCGTTCAACCATGCTTTTGTAATTCTTGCATTATGAGCTAGTGCATCATGGTACATGTTGACATTTAATATAACAATCCAATACTTCGTTTTCATATTCTATTCTGAAATATTGGTACTAGAATTTGAAGGTTTTGGATGCTTAGCCAGACATTCGCAGAAAACTTTCTTCAGTGTCCATAGTTTCGAATAGCTCTGGGATTTTGATCCGTCCGAAAATGGAATTCATTCGTCACTCCATAAAATAAGTGATAAAATGTTCGAATCTCGAATTTTCTTTAAAATTGCGTTGCAAAACATTATTCTTTGCAAACTGTAATTTTCGTATAATGGTTGTACTTTTGTAACGTGAGGCGGTCCTGAATAGTTTTCTCCAAGCATTGAAAACACTGTTGTCTTATTTGAGTTGTTTATTTTCTTAGCTGTTTGTCCTTTTCTTTACATAGGATCCTGATAAACAATATCCAAAATTCCTTCTTCAACTTGAATCGTACGACATTGCGTATTCTTCGAAAGTATACATTACAAAATTGCTTGAGAAGTCACAAAAATGAAGTAAGTAATGGAAGCGAAAATAATTGACGGCAAGCCGACAAAAGTCAAAATTTCACAAATAATTATTTTTAAATTAAAGACAATATTCTGGACCACGGTTGCTACATGTACTTTAACATAAAAAAAGCAGGTAAAAAATGCTTAATAAGGCAAAATATTGACATAAAATGATTGATTACACCAACGTAGTTTTGCAAAACTTTATTTGACAGTAAAAAACATGATTTTTCCAGAGAAAATTTCAAAAAAATCGAAATATTCTTAGTCGCACCCCCGTATATATGTAACTGTATTTACGAATTGTTGAAAGAGAAGAAGAAATAATGATATCCGCCCCTGTGAATAGCTGAGCAAGCCCGGGCGAAATACGCATAAAAAAAGATAGCTGTCTGATTTGACAGCATGAGTGAAATCTCTGTATTCTGACTTTTTGTATTTTGAATATTAAAGCCACAAATTCTTTTTTTTTTATTATTTTCAATGCAAATGAATTAATTCGGAATCAATTATTGCATTAGTTTCATTGTTTATTGTTTGTAATTATAAATTATAACATTTATATTCTTTACTGCCATCTAACGGACAGTTCAAATATATCACTTTAAAATTCCTCGATTTTCCATACTATAGTTTGTGGGTAAAGTTCTCAATTAGCGTATTCTGAATTTAAAATTACAATAAATATTTTGTTTAGACATGAAGGAGAGATACTATGTTATTTTCATATGTAAGTATATACAGAGTTGTTCATTCTAGATTTAGAATTGGCAGTTTCATTTTCTCCCACTTTTGTATTGCAAACAACTTCCCCTACTTTCTCGCGTGTTACGCGTGAGAATGTCTGAAATCAGTCTTCACCAGCGACATGATGTGTGTAGGTCGGGGCTGTAAATCATTATGCATTGACAATACGTACCTACATTTTTGAATTGTATAAATTATTTGATGCATTTTATTTGAATCTTTTAATAAAATGCAACATGGCTATTTTCTTGAAATGTTTTGCCGTTTGGCGTGAAACTAATAAAATATTCTTGAAATAAATGAAATAGAAAATTCTAAAAATTAAAAAGATTTTCAAACATGGCTATTTTCTTGAAATGTTTTGCCGTTTGGCGTGAAACTAATAAAATATTCTTGAAATAAATGAAATAGAAAATTCTAAAAATTAAAAAGATTTTCAAACATGGCTATTTTCTTGAAATGTTTTGCCGTTTGGCGTGAAACTAATAAAATATTCTTGAAATAAATGACATAGAAAATTCTACAAATTAAAAAGATTTTCAAACATGACTATTTTCTTGAAATGTTTTGCCGTTTGGCGTGAAACTAATAAAATATTCTTGAAATAAATGAAATAGAAAATTCTAAAAATTAAAAGGATTTTCAAACAATGAAAAAATTAAAAGAAACTTTTAAAAATCCTAGTGTAGAAGTGGCTCAAAAATACCACCTTCTTGTGCCAGACAATACCCTAATCGATTATAAAACTCGAGTCTTACTCGAGCTAGCATATCAGGGGTTACACTCCGTAGGGCATCGACAATTTTGAGGCGTAATTCATTTAAATTGCTAGGTCTTGTATGGGGATCATTAACGATGGTTTTAACATATCCCCATAAAAAGAAATCGTTGTGCGATAAATCAGCAGATCGAGGTGTCCATTTCGGAGATCCAAAACCACTAATAATGCGATCAGGAAAAGTGTTTAATAAAAACTCTCTCACTGCTCTTGCATTATGAGCTGGACACCCATCTTGTTGAAAGCAAATCTCCTCGAAGTTGACGTTAAGAGCTCGAACACTCGGAATTATAGTATTCTGAAGCAGATTCAAATATTTTGCTGCATTCAAATTTCCATCAATAAAAAACGGACCAATGATGTGATCACCTAACATACCGGCCCATACATTAAGTTTTTCTGGAAATTGCGTACGCAGTGGTACACTCATGTGTTTATTTTCTATAGACCAATATCTACTCACAGATGGATTGTGATGTCCATGCAATGGAAATGACGACTCGTCGCTGAATAAAACATTTTTTATAAAATTTTCATTCTGATTCGCTTTTTCCATCATACTTTCACAAAACATCATACGATTCGTTTTATCTAGAGGAAATATTTCTTGAGTTATACTAATTTTGTATGATTTGTAATCATTTCTCTTCAGAATACGACGAACTGTTAGTGGTTTCACGTCAACTACTTCAGATATTTGTTTACTAGAATAAGAAGGTTCGATTTCAACAATACTGCACACCTCGATTTCCCTCTGTTCTCGTTCTTCAGGTAACTGACGAATTCTAGCTTGATCTTCGTCAAATAAGTGAATACAGTTTTGGCAGCTATTCAAACATCCCGTACTCTCTAACCTATGGACAATATTCAAAACAGTCTGAACAGTCGGTACGGGTCTATTTTCAAACGAAAAAACAAATCGCCCAACAATTTCTTGTGTGCTATGGCCACCATAGTACCATTTTATAATTTGTATTCGTTCTTCGTGTGTATAAGTCATTTTTAAAAGTAAAATAATAAATGCTTAGTACACCGCAACGGCTTTAACAAAAATGACTTATTTTGATTATCAGTAGGGGAGGTTTATCGTAGCAGCGCACGCACACACGAACTGTGGTGTGGTGAGAGATATTCTATCCTCCTTTCTCGCGCGCTTTAACCTAACTGCACTCTTTCCACTTGTGGACAGCGCATATCTAATTCTAGAATGAACAAGTCTGTATGTATGTATGTATGTATTACTTAGGGCCATACTTCAATGGTGATTAAAAGTGAAAAAGTCGTTTTATATATTTTTCATTATTTAGAGAAGCTAAAGAGAACCTAATCGTCACAATTACTAAAATAATTTTCTCTTTCACTATTGTACTTACGTAGGTCTCCAGCCGATTTTAAAAGAATTCATATTCTGAGTGTTTTTGGAAACACATATTTCAGAATGCAATTTCAAGCGTCGAATAGTAATTATTTTTTAAATCATTTAATCAAAGAGTCGCAGAGAAAATATAATCTATTCGCCTATAAGAGCTATTATTTGTTCGACTGTGATTATAGATGAGTAATGTAATTGTCACCCTCTGGAATAATAACCATCACAATACACATGCTCGTTAATAAATATACTATTCTTCCCTTTTTCCTTTGATTAAATAAGAAAAGTAATATGAATGCACTTTTTCAGGCACGAAACTCGACATTTTCAAGAAGATATAAATCTATGGTAACATTGCCATAGATTCGCAAAATAAAATATCTATGGCTTTGAAGCTTGATGTCAGTTGAATAAAATGATATATGTGTCAAATCATAACATTGCATATTTAAGCCTAGCGACATCTGTTAGAAAAACCGGTAATGACTTTCCGATACACCTGGTATACATTGTGCTCTGAAATATAAATTATTAAATTTTTTTATACAAAGTACCTGTCCTTAAATACATCAATTCAAAGTTTTTTAATAATAATTTTAACATTATACAGAGTAACAATCAAAATAAGTGCATATTGGATCATACACTCCGCGCAACATGAATAGGACCAACTGCATATATGACATTTGTAGTTGGTATAAACATGGTAGCGCGCTGGAATTGTTATTTTCGAAAATAAGAGGGTTGATAAAAAGATGTATGTAGGTACCAAATATAATTTTTGTAAAAGTCAGTGCAAATGTACGTTACTAATGACAATAAGTAGAGTAATTAAACGCCACTTGAATACGACCAATCTACAAAATAAAAGATTCGTTTGCAATAACAAAATACTTTATTGTTCAATAATGAGTACTTTTGCCACTATTTCTTATAACCTCAAATAGTCGGGATGGAATGGAATTATACAGGGTTCTCAAGTAGTCAACGGGAAGTTCCGCCCAACTTCGTTTCAGCGCCTGCTTTAGTTCGTCAGCGCAACTGAATTGGGTAGCATTGGAGTACAATTTACGCGACAACCATCCCCAAACATTTTCTATGATGTTCAGATCGGGGGAGAGCGATGGCCAATCGAGAACCTCCATGCCTTGTTCTTGAAACCAGCGTCGAACAATGCGCGCGGTGTGAATACTGGCATTATCCTGTTGGAAAATAAATGGCCCACCTGCCATAACGTTGGAAAATTTGTCTTTCACCTGTTGCAGCAGCTGGACGTACTTTTCCGAATTCTGTCTGCCCTTCACTATTACTAAATCAACAGGTCCGTTATAGGAAACAGCTCCCCATACCATGACTGAACCAACATCGGCTCGCCTTCGTGACTGAATTACTTCATCTTTACGTAAATCGTGGAAATAATAAGAAAACCCATCCGGGCCATCTAAATTAAACTTCTTCTCGTCACTGAAAATAACAGTTTGCCATTCTCTTGTCCACCCCATTTTTGCTCGAGCAAACTGAAGACGTGCAGTGCGCTGAAATTCCCTTAAAGGAGGCCGTCGTTTAATTTTCAAACGTTTTAAATGCGGACAGGTCTTCAGTAACTTCTGTACAGTTCTTACCGATGCATTCGTTCCAACGTTATTCGCGATTTGTCTTGCCGTTAATGCCGAATTCGATGCTTCGCGTAATATGGCTCGACGTTCTCTCTTAGTTGTAACGGATGTTGTTCGCCCTTTAAAACGTTTTCCATAATTCTCGGGATCCCTAATAAAATTGTTCACAACCTGGTGTGATCGACTTATTTTCTTTGCAGTAGCCCTTGAGGAATACCCTTCTTGATGAAACGCTTTAATTTTTCCAATTTCTTCCATACTTAAGCACTTCTGTCGTCCCATCGTTGCACAATACCCTTAATTACAGATGTTTGTTTATCCGGATACACGTTGTAACTCGACACTCATCCGGTAGCTTACTATTAAATACTGGTCGTATCCAACCGGCGCGGTGCATTTTATATGTACGATATGTGGTACTTACGTCACCCAATGCATAACGTTAGGCACTATTGCGCAATAATGCGTATTATTTGCCATATCATACCATTACAAACTTGCTTTGTATTTTTAGTAAATGAATTGTTTTTCAAACCACCGAAAGCTTGCAACAAGTCGGGTGGTCCTATTCATGTTGCGCAGAGTGTATAAACCTTACACCACACCTTATGGACACTAAATATTGCCATATATCGCACAATCACAATTACTACGTAATATAGAATTGACAATTCACACCAATATGTTTCTGTCAAGAGTAATCCATTCGTGTTTTAGTATCCATTATTTACGCTGTACGTAAGATATTTCGAATAAGTCGAAGGTAAATTTTAATGAAAATAATGGTTAAATTGAATGGATAGTAACCCCTTAAATTCCTTACCACCTCAATGCTCATATTCTGTTTACTTATTTCGACAACTAAGTTGTCATCAACGGCAAATAATTAATCACGGCGTTCCAAAATAATATATTTCCTGCTTTTAAAACCGAAATAAATCAGTGTGTATTTGGTGGTTAAGGAGGAAAGTTGTGAGGAAATATTCTGTGCGAGTTTTATCGCGGATCCAGTTGCGACACTGTGAGTAATTATCTGCTAATGATGACAACTTAGTTGACGAAATACGTATATATAAATGAACATTCATGTAGTAGGGGGTTTCATTTACCTTTTATAATAAATAAATCGATGAGAATGGGATACAATTCTTTTTGTAGAGCGTGATCGAAGTAAAACCAGTCGGTATCCTATTTTCTTAAAATACTCAGAATGGAATATGTCATTAGTACTGTCCAAAAATAAAAAATAAATATAAAATCAGTTCCTATTGATAATATTACAACACTTATTCATGACAAATACATAAATCATCTTCAAAATTACTTCCTAGAACGTGCTCCGTATTTTCTTTACGAAAACTAAGCGAAATTTGAAAGAATTTATTATTCCTGGGCGCGCGAATCCGCCGCTACCGTTACTCTCTATTTTCTAACCAGTACCTCTGTTCACTATGAAAATATCGCCCTTTGCAATTTAGACGAACTTATTTCCCAGAGGTGTGATTAACATTGAGATTAAAATTTCTCCTTTTACCAGTAGTCGTCCGCTATACTTTCAATTGATATAATCAGGGCTTGAGAATAGAATTTGCATATTTATAATTACTCGTAGTTTAGTCCGTTACTTTGTGTTAAACAGGTGCAATTATGTATTAAAAACACCATGCTGCAATAAAATCAGGGAGGGTGGGAAAATCTATGCTTTCTGCTGTACTGCATTAAAGTAGGCAACTCAAAATTTTCGTGTTGGAGGTTTTTTTAACTGTTTTTAGGTAAATGTTGGGTGTAGAATACACAATAATTTTGAGATACGCCATATTATCTTTTTTAATAATAATAATAATAATAATAATAATAATAATAATAATAATAATAATAATAATAATAATGACCTTTATTTCTAACAGGCTTATAGTCCAATAACAGGAAAATACAAAATAGCTAACTGAGTTTAGACATACCGCGCATTCATTTTACTTCGCTACGAAAACTGTACCACATTATATTCGGGTCTAGCTGCCGAATACCGATCAGAATGTAAAGTGGTGGGGCGCGAGTCATTTGAATCATGACTATAACTGACTACTGATCGTACTAGCTGCAGCCCCACTACTAATTTGACTGTAGGCGTATCGATATCGTATTAACGGTCATTCGTTGTTTACATTTAGGAGAGTGTGTTACGGTAAAACCTTCAAATTTATTTTTTATTATATTTTTTAATTATATTACTTTGATAATGTATACATTGGAAGAAAAAATTCAAATGATAACATGGGCTTTGAAAGGTAATTCTTTACGGCGTATCCAGCGCCTTTTCTCTGAAAAGTATGTAGATCGTCCCTTTCCTGCATTAACAACATCATTAGTAGTTAAAAAGTTTAAATCAGAAGGTTGCATTTTGGGATGTAAATGTCATAAAATACAAAGAATAAATAACGATAAAGAAATGCAGGAAGTCATGGTGTGCGCAATGGTCGAAGAAAATTCCAATATTACTATATCTAAAATATCAGAAGAGATAGGTATTAGAGTGGGTAAAGTTCATAAGATATTAAAGAAAAATAAATACACATCCTATTAATACCAAACTCATCAGGAAATTTTTCATGCTGATCAACACAGCAGAATGGAATTTTGTGAAACTGTAATAGAACGTGTAAATGCGAATGAACACATCATTGAGACTATCGTCTTTACCGATGAATCCACGTTTCCGTTGCACGGTAAACACAATCCGTCGAATCTTCGATATTGGTCTATTGAAAACGAGTATCGACAATTGAATACGGGGACAGTATCCTGAAAAATTGAATGTTTGGGCTGGTATTTATGGGAATAACATTATTGGTCCATTCTTTATCGAAGGAAATTTAAATGGGGAAATATATTTGAATCTTCTTCGAAACGACATTGTCCCTGCTTTGAGAACTATTAATCTCAATTTAGAGAACGTATGGTTCCAGCACGATGGTTATCCGGCCCATGGAACTAGAATTGTGAATGAATATTTAAATAATATATTCCCCCAAAGAGTTATATCTAATAGTGGTACAATTCGCTGGCCACCAAGGTCACCAGACTTAGCCCCTAATGTCTTTTTTATGGGGTTACATAAAATCAAAGTTATATGGGCATCAAGACGAAAAGGCTAATAATTTGGAAGAATTACGGGTTAATATCTAACACCAATTCCAAATTATTAATCCTCTTGTACTGGCCAATGTTCGAAATGAATTTTATAATAGATTGGGGTACTGTTTAACGCAAGTAGGAGGGACATTTGAAATTTAATTAATTGAATTTATTTTCTGTTTAAAGAGTATTTTTAAGTTCCGAGAAGTTATTCTATTTTTTAGCTTCTTTAAGAGTTTTTTTAAAATTTTTAAACGTGTTATTAGAAAACGTCTTTTAGTTCAATGCGAAACTTATTGTAAAAATACCTAATTGCACAGTTAAAAGTAATTATAATTTATTAATTTTTGGACGTAAACAATTTGGACAGTCAGTGATAGACCTTCCGCCAAGTACCACGAACAACTACTTAATCTGTAATCTGTAGTCAGTCGTTGTTGTGATTCGATTGACTCGCGCCCCACCACTTTACATTCTGATCGGCATTCGGTATCTAGACCCGAATATAATATGATACGGTGTTTGTAGCATTTTAATATGAAAGCACGGTATGTGTGGCAGATATAATAAAAAAATTAAAGCTAATTTAAACTAAACTTGATCAGAAAAGCAAACAGAAACAAAACTTACTAAAAATACATATATGATAAACATGCTGAGCAAAGAAGTCAGCAAATTCATTGGCACTTTTACTCAAAATGTAGACCGGTGTTCTCCTGAGAATATTAGTCCACGCCCTTGGCGTCACAATGGACACATTGCATCTAGAGTTCAAACGGAGCCCTAAAAAACACAAACGATGCAGTAACGAAGGACAGTCAACACTCTTACCAAGGATGCCATGCAACATCCTACCACAGAGATCAGCCCTCCTGTCATGCAAAGATGACATATTATGCTCAAGAAGCAACTCTCTCTGCGACACACCTCTTTGTGGGTAAGCACCACTAATCTTGAAGCTAAGGAATTTTAAAGACCTTCGATGAATGCACCCCAACTTCACTCACAAACATATATCGGAGACCAGACCAGTGATGCATACTCCAGTTTGCTTACAACGTAAGTATAGTATAGGGACTTTAATACAGCCGGGTCACAGAAATATTTGGAGGTGCGGAATACAAACCCCAGCGATTTGCAGGCTTCTGAGCACACACTAGTGATCTTCTTTAAAGATAAATTATCTTTTTCACTTATGTACATATCACGTTATTAGTATTTATATTTGTTCCAATTGACAGTTAAAAAAACAAAAAAAAAGGAAATTTATTTAACAAAACAGATAAATTTTTGTTCAATATTTATCATTAAGGTTGAAGAATTCTTCGGGTAATCAACGACAGGACCCGATGAGGGCGAACGCATGCAGGTTTTGAAGATAGCTTGTATCATATTAGTGACGTGAAGATGCCCCCGCGAAGATGAATTTACTGCGAGGGGAAAAACTTCTATGCCGTTTTCCTACATTTGAATAAACAGGAACTATAATCAAATGTGTTGTTTGCAACATTAGTATTTTACCGTTTACGTGTTATACCCTTGTAAACGACACATTGTATTGGGTTGGCAACTAAGTACTTTCGGTTTTTACTGATAGAGAGCGTTGCTTTATTTTTTGTATAACGTATGTTAGTGCTGTACTTTACCGTTTGTCGCGTGACACACACGTTGACGTAACTTCAGAAGCAAGTAGTGCGTGATTTTTATTAAAGCTATTAGTTGTGGGTTAATTTTAAATAGAGTGCAGAAACGAACATTTTCGACATATTTTACTATTTTATTTCCGTAAAGGAAAAAAAGCTGCTGCGGCTCACAAAAAGATATGTGAAGTTTATGGTGCTAATTGCTTAACAGAGCGCACGTGTCAGAATTGGTATAAAAAATTCCGTTCTGGAGATTTTTCCCTCAAAGATGAGCAACGTTCTGGTCGGCCTACTGAAGTTGATGATGACCAAGTCAAAGTCATAATTGAAGAGGATCGTCATATAACTGTTCGAGAGGTTGCGGAGACGCAACATGTATCGCACACAACAATTGAAAAACATTTAAAATGTCTTGGGCTAGTTAAGAAGCTTGATATTTGGGTACCTCACGAATTGAAAGAAATTCATTTAACACAAAGAATCGACTTTTGCGATATGCACCTTAGACGAAATGAAACCGACCCTTTCTTAAAAAGAATCATCACTGGTGATGAAAAATGGGTCCTGTACAGTAACATAGTTCGAAAACGATCATGGAGCAAACACGATAAACCAGCTCAAACTACATCGAAAGCTCAATTGCATCCAAAAATGATCATGCTGTCAGTTTGGTGGGATTACAAAGGTGTTGTGTTTTTTGAGCTGCTTCCAAGGAACCAAACGATCGATTCTGATGTTTACTGTCAACAATTAATAAAACTGAATGAAGCAATCAAAGAAAAACGGCCAGAATTGTCAAATCGGAAAGGTGTAGTTTTCCACCAAGATAATGCAAGGCCTCACACATCTTTGGAAACTCGTGGGAAACTATTGGAGCTTGGCTGGGAAGTGATGCCACATCCCCCATACAGCCCTGATCTAGCACCATCTGATTACCATTTATTTCGAAGTTTGCAGAATTCTTTGAATGGTAAAACTTTCACAAATGACGATGACCTTCACTCGCACCTGGTTCAGTTTTTTGCTGATAAGGACTAGAAATTTTATGAGCGCGGAACCATGCAGCAAAAAGAAAGATTGCAAAAGGTCATTGAGCAAAATAGAAAATATATAATTGATTAAAAACTATTCTTTGTTTAAAAAAGAAGTGTTTTATTTTATACTACAAAACCGAAAGTACTTAGTTGCCAATCCAATATTTTTCCTACTTCTTTACTGTTTTGGTAACGAGCACGTTCACATCATATAAAGTAAGTATTACTATTTTTACGTCTGTCCAGACGTTAAAATCGATAGTTACCCAAAGGTTAGGCCATCGAATTACCATAACACCATTTCTTACTACCACCATTATATATCCTACTACTATACGAGACAAAGGTCGTCTCGGCGTCTTCATGAAAAACACATATCCCGAACAAAATCAATTTTTCGTTGTGTGAATACCAAAAAGAAAAAAAAACTAGAAAAAAGGGAGTAATCGACGGCTTTTCATTCCCCCAGGGATGCCTCTTCTTCCACTTGGTGAAGTAATCCCCTCTTTTACTGCATTACCTGTTATCCAACTCACACACACATTCACTCCCTACTTCCGACCTGCATGCCATTTTACGTCAACGGAGAGTCTTTCTTGATATGAGAACGTAGTGGGCGAACGCCGAAGAGGTACATATATACATAGGTGACATCGAAAATGGCTAGTACTAATAAGGGAGCAATTAACAATTCATGTTGACATGTGTGTTATAAAGGAAAGGTATAATAGAGTCAATCAATTAATAATTAATTTCCTTTGGAATGAAACCCTCTGGCGAAGTATGGTAAAGGGAGGTTGCTTTCATACATATTGAGTACATTTCCAAGCGGTTTATGCATGTAAATATATATGAACAGACTAATTAAACAATGCACACTTAACACTTGTCGCTAATAATTAAAAACGCTAACATTTTTTATAATACAATTTAGGAAATGAAGAGTTTGTGGGTTAAAAATGTACGTAACTTAGAAAATTAATATTTCCTGCTATACCATCGCTATTTCTAATTACGAAAATTAATTAAAAATTTCCGCACTGGGGCAGGACTCGAACCTGCGTCTATGTCGTTCTTTACAGGATTGTCTTATCAATTAGACCATCAAAGAGTACAGTTTTGAGCCTTGTGCATGACATAAATTACATTTTGGAATAGATAATAATTATACAGGGTGTTTAGAAACGAATAATCGTCCAGTAGGACGATTCTTCGATTAATCCTAAGTCGCCAATCTTAGTACAGAAATGTTGTATTTTTATTAGTTAAGTCATATGAATTACATAAGAAAAGTGTAGATTTGGAAGCGTACTATAAAATCGTCTATAAATCAACCGAGTTTTATTCAAGTCTAATTAAAATCAGAATAATGATAATTACGAGGGTAGTTTGACAAGTAGTGAGAATGGAAAAGAAAAACGAATTTTTTAAATACAAAATAATTTTTATTTTTCAATATATTCTCCTAAAAGAACAATACATTTATTCCAACGGTGTTCTAATACCCTTATACTATCTCTAAAATGCGATTCCGGAAGGCTTGCAAAATACTCGTTTACGAAGATGATAAGTTCGTCGTTAGACGAAAATTTCTTCCCACCTAGTGCCGTTTTCAATTTTGGAAAAAGGTGGAAGTCGGAAGGGGCTAGATCCGGCGAATAAGGCGCATGCGGTACTAATTGTAAATGCAACTCGTGGATTTTGGACATAGCAACTGTGTTCATATGCGAGGAAACGTTGTTTTGGTGAAACAGAATATTTTTCTTTGCCATTCCTGGCCGTTTAGCACGAATCTCAACATTTAATTTTTGTAGAAGTTCTGCATAATATTGTCCGTTTATTATGGCACCTTTCTGAAGGTAATCAATGAGCAAAATGCCCTTTGAATCCCAAAAAATTGATGGCGTCACCTTGTTTGCCGATAAAGTGGTTTTCGCTTTCTTTGGAGATGCAGAACCACGTTCTAACTATTGTTTCGACTGTTGTTTAGTTTCGGGTGTACTGTAGTCTATCCAAGTTTCATCTCAAGTAACTAATTGGTAAAACAAATGCACTGTAATTTAGGTTGCCTATTTATTTTTACTTTCAGATATTTAGATAAATCGGTTGATTAGTTTATTTTTGACAGCTGATTGAAAAAAGAAGCAACACGTCGTTTTGTTAAAATGGAAAAAGCAGAGTATCGTGCGGTGATTAAATACTTCGTAATTAAGGGTATGAAAGCTACCAAAATAAAAAATGGGTTACGGGAAACAATAGGTGAATCTGCTCCATCATCCGCCACAATAAGTAGATGGGTAAATGAATTTAAACGTGGTAGAACAAGCTGTGTTGACGAAGCGCGCTCTGGAGCACCCAAAATCGTGACTTCTAAGGAAATAATTATAAAAATCCATAATGTTATTACGCAAGATCGACGACTCAAAGTGATAGAGATAGCAGACATGGTAGACATTTCAACAGAATGCGTACACCACATTTTAACGAAAGAATTGGAGCTTTCCAAGCTTTCGGCAAGATGGGTGCCACGATTGCTTACGACTGATCAAAAGTTCACTCGTTTACGTATTTCCAATGAGTGTTTGGACCTTTATAAGCGGAATCCGGTTGATTTTTGTAGGCGATTTGTTACTTGCAATTAAACTTGGATACACCACAGTATACCCGAAACTAAACAACTGTCGAGACAATGGTTAGAACGTGGTTCTGCACCTCCAAAGAAAGCGAAAATCACTTTATCGGCAAACAAGATGAAGACATCAATTTTTTGGGATTCAAAAGGCATTTTGCTCATTGATTACCTTCAGAAAGGTACCACAATAAACGGACAATATTATGCAGAACTTCTACAAAAATTAAATGTTGAGATTCGTGCTAAATGGCCAGGAATGGCAAAGAAAAAGATTCTGTTTCACCAAGACAACGCTCCCTCGCATACCAGCATAGTTGCGATGTCCAAATTCCACGAGCTGCATTTCCAATTAGTACTGCACGCGCCTTATTCGCCGAATCTAGCCTCTTCCGACGAGCTTATCATCTTCGTAAATGAGTATTTTGCAAGCCTTCCGGAATAGCATTTTAGAGATGGCATAAGGGCATTGGAGCACCGTTGGAATAAATGTATTCCTCTTTTAGGAGAATATATTGAAAAACAAAAATTATTTTGTATTTAAAAAATTCGATTTTCTTTTCCATTCTCACTACTTGCCAAACTACCCTCGTATACTGTTTATGACGCAAGGTAATTCTGTTTATGGAGTTTGTAATAACTCTTCTGAAAATTTAACGTCTATTATTACAAGACGTCATCCTAAGATAATATTGCAAATGAGATGATGTTAAGCAATAACTATCTTAAGCACCTCATTTCGTCGTTTTAATAAAATGTAAATTTTAAAGGGTAGCTATGAGTAATATCCTAAGTACTTTTCATAAAAATGTGAATCTGGAGCATAAAAATTTTATTATGTGCCCAGGATGTACGTTGCAGCTTCCGATATAAAATATAAAAACCTAATAAAGTCTGTATTTTAATAGTGCTTTTAAAATAAACTTCTTCTGGAAAATTTTTATTAGGAAAATATTTTACGTTCGCAATGGAAAGTTATATATCTGTGGTAAAAGAAAAAAATCGTAATGAAATTATGAAACTTGTAACAAGAATGAAAATTGTATTGTATCAAAACGCCGGTATTTATTTGACAGAATGTAACTTTGTTTCCTTGAAAAACGTGTGTGAAGATATAATTTTCTTTTGCGGAATCTGGTACCGATGTTCCTAATTCTTTAAACAAATACTGTCGAAAAACAAACGTCGAACATCCTCTCACAAAGACAGTAAGTAAAAGTACTGACAGAAAGAGTGACGAGATTGAATTTTATCTATTTGCAATATCCACAAACAATTTGCATATGAGATAAAATTACAGTTTTTATGTTAAAGCGATCGTCTAGAGAACGGTAGACACAGATTCTAATCCTGGTTGAATACAGAAAATTTTGAACTAATTTTCTATAGTTAATAATAACGGCTTAATAGCAGTAAAAGCTAATTTTTATTAATTTCCCATTGCGAAACGCTAAATTATTTATATATATATATATATACAACCATGCTCAGATGTATTAGACAACCCAGGTTAAAACCCTTATTCTCGGTATTATCCAAGTCTGACGGAAATTAACCGTAAAAATAGTTAATGGTATTTACAGAAATGCGTTTTTGAATACCCTAGTTAATCTCCTATTGAAAAAAATAGGTGGAAAGGGGAAATTGTGGATTTTAGAAATTTAGTGTCATTCTAGCAGTGTGTGAGCAACATGCGTTTATGAGTTTGTGGTAGAGATCAATTAGATTATCCTATTTTTTCACGTTGTGTCAGTTATTTGTTGAAGAAAAATGCCTAAAACACGCGAGTTGTCGGTAGGGAAACGCGCCCAAATTATGCTACTGCATTCCCAGAAGTTATCAATAGCTGCAATTGCAAAAAAAAAAAATGTTCGCGATGTGCAGTCCGTACAACCATTAGTCGCTATCAGGAAAGTGGGTCGTTTGTTAACAGACCAAAAAGTGGCAGAAAACCCTCTACCTCGATTAGAGAAGACAGAATTTTACAAAGACTGGCAAATCGTCAAAACAGCTCGCCAGTGAGCTGAAACAGCGTTATCGCGTAACAGTTTCTGCGCAAACAGTGAGAAGGCGTCTCAAGCGTGCTGGTTTACAAGGGTGTAAAGCGCGAAGTAACCCGCTTTTAACTGACGCTCATAAAAAGAAGCGGTATTTATGGGCCAAACAACATGAAAATTGGACAATCGAGAACTGGTCAAAGATTCTTTGGTCTGATGAATCGAATATCGAGGTATGTAAATACATCTTCATGACTAATATTCTTATCGTTGTATGTAATTCAGTCTACATGTGACATTAAACAAAATTAATCCTGTCTAAGTGTTAACTTTCTTCTTTTGCCTGGCAGCTTTGGGGACTACCTGGGACGCTATACGTTCGACGTAGGCAAGGGGAAGCTTATGAACCACAATGTATCATTCCCACAATAAAATTTGGAGGTGGTAGTATCATGGTTTGGGGTTGTATGTCTGCATACGGTGTTGGAGAAGTGTACCTGTGCGATGGACGGATGAATAGCCAACGCTATTTAGCCATGTTGGAGGAAGTATTAGAACCGTCTGTGCTAAAGCTATTCGACCAGGATATTCCACAATACATTTTTCAGCAAGATAATGCGCCCTGCCACAAATTGGGAGCTGTAATGTGTTGGTTCGAGGAAAACACAGTGGAGATATTGGATTGGACGCCACAAAGTCCCGATTTGTCGTCCATTGAAAATTTGTAGCGTATCTTAAAAACTAAGATCACGGAACATAAGTGCTCGACGAGTGCGAGCTGTCATTAAGGCCAAGGGCGGAGCGACAAAATATTGATAAATTGTACTATATTACTAAATCACACTTTGTACATAATTTTCACAACAGTTTTATTTTCCTCACCTCTCTTTTGACTAATTTGACTAACGACACATCCTTCCTCATTTCGAAAGAAATAAACACCGATGATGTGTAAACCGCAAAAAAACAGTCAATTTTAGTTAATTAACGGCTTGAGGATTTTCTTCGCTCCAAATATGACAATTTTGCTTATTGCCGTAGCCATTTAATCAGAAATGAGCTTCATCACTAAACACAATTCTTTGATAAAAATGCTCATCTTCAGCCAGCTTCAAATAAGCCCAATCAGCAAAAATGCGACGCGAACGATGTTCGTTTACCTTCAATTCTTGCACGAGCTGTATTTTATAGGCACGTAAGTCAACATCCTTACGTAAAATTTTCCACGTAATCGATGGACAAAGGCCAACAAGTTGAGAACGACGGCAAATCGACATTTCGGCGTCTTCTTCAATACTTCGCGCTACAACAACAATATTCTCTTCGGCGCGCACATTTCTTTGTCTAGTTGATGATTTTGAATCGAGGAGATTAAAATTAGTGCGAAAACGATCAATAACTGCACGAATTACTTGCTCACTAGGCCGATTATTTTGACCGTAAAATGGACGAAGTGCTCTATGAACCTCGCAAACAGGTTTATTTCTTTCAAAGTAAATTTCCACAATTTGGAAGCGTTGTTCTGGCGTTAAACGATTCATGATGACTGGCCAAACCCTACTGAACAGAAATGTCAACACAGTTTGATAGTATCAGCTGCCAAACCATAGTTATCGATATCGATAGTTTTCATGCAGCTTAAAAAACACCCGTTATATATATTTATATATATATAATGTTAATAATAATATTAGATTATAAGTATATATATATATATATATATATATATATATAATTCTCGGGCTCCCCGCGATGTTGGATAGATGTTCTGGAAAGAATCGGTGTCTCGACGTTTCGATAATATCTCAATCATCTTCTTCAGGGGTTGCTTCGTAGTGAAATGTCACCCGAAACAGTTCTAGTTTAAGGGCGCTTATTGTGCATTCGGCGTCCAACCTACTTGGAATGGATCTATTTTAACATCAGCAAAACATATGCATCCTCTATGAGCGATTTATTTTATAATTACTACTATATTTTTATTGTAATTTTGCTGATATTTCTTTTTGTCCATTTTTGAATTTGTACCTGTTATGCATTTCAAATAAATTATTACTATTATCACTGGCGTTCTTAATTCGTAATAAGAATGTTCGCCAATGTATGATTTTTCGCCATACAGAACGTAATAGTTGAAGGAATGAATACTTTCATCGAAAGATCACAAAATCTCTTTAACGCTGGATATTTTAATATTTAGCCTTTGCACATTTTATATCCAGATAGCTTTTGATATAGTAGGCCGTAATATCAGATCAAAATTGTAAATAATTAGAGGAATTTTTGACTTGTATATATTTATTTCCTTCGTGAATGCGTCGAAAACGCAAAATAAAATGGAAAATAACAAAAGAAATCTTTCACGAGCAAGGAGAAAAAACCGTTACCACCAGCGGCAAGGCGTCTTCGTTAGCGCTATTTTTTCTTATAATGTTAGAAAAAAAAGAATAAAGAAACAGGAAAGCGTTGATTTCGATTCTCGAGGAACGCAAATCTTTGTCTGACTAAATTGAATTTTAGGTAATTTGGGAGTGACTCGGACGACACGAAGCAGAAGAGTGAGGCGTCAGAGGCCGAACCGTTGCTTTTACAGAGTAACGAGCACAGCCAGTGACACAAAATGTATTTCAGCGAAATTAACTGTAGCGTGCGTTGGAAGAAGATCGATCGCTATATAATTAAAGTCTATAATGTTATGGACACGTAGCACTGTATGGATATTATAATTAAAATCAAAGTTGGATTGGTACTATAATTTAGTAAGTAATTGACTTTAATGGGATATAATGACATTGATGATTTTACCAAATATTCATTTGAATTTACATATTCCTAATGGCAACAATAACTATAATAAAGAGACAGGTTTGTGACCTGGAATTTAAGGCTTCCAGTATCGTAAACCATGAAACATCATTAGATAAGCTTGACTCCTTTGGGCTAGTTCGTGCCTCTGTCAGTCTTCTTCGTTCTTTTTTAACTCGAAGGCTACGTGATATATAATGAGTACTACTCCAACGATTTCATTTTGACGTACGGTCAACGCCAAAGGTCAAATTTATTTCGTTCTTCTTTAATTCGAAGGAAGGCTACGTGATGTATAAGGTTTTCCAATAGGGATGATATGATTTTGAAGTGACATTTCGGCCATTTGTAATATGTCGTGATCTGTCATTTGTTTTTCATTGTATTCAGTAGTGTTTACAATTTCATCATTGAGAGATATACGCAAGAACAACGTTTGCAAATTATTCAGTTTTATTATCAAAATAATCGTTCTCCAATTGCAACTTTTCGTGCGCTTTTACCATTTTATGGTCGTAATAATCGTCCAAGTGTGCTCGCTATTCGTCGAATTGTTAAAAATTTTGAGGTTACATTTTCTGTATATAATTTTCAAGTGCCAGTAAGACAAAGAACCGCTCGAAATAATGCAAATATTGCTGCCGTTTAGGCAAGTGTTACTGAAGACCGTAATTTGTCGATTCCAAGACGTTCTCAACAATTGCGACTGTCTCAAACCACCACCTGGCGGATTTTGAGAAAGGATTTGGGTTTGCATCCCTATAAAATTGTTCTCACTCAAGAACTGAAGCCATTGGACCAACGTAAACGTCGTGAATTTGCCTTGGAACAACTTGAAAACGATAACGATTTTTTTAAGAAAATCATCTTCTCTGACGAGGCTCACTTTCATCTGGATGGTGTGGTAAATAAACAAAACTGTCGGTTCTGGTGCGAAGAAAATCCACAAATTATTTATGAAAAACCATTACATTCACCTAAATTGACAGTTTGGTGTGGTTTTTGGTATGGTGGAATCATCGGTCCGTATTTCTTTCAAAATGAAGCTGGTAACACCGTTACTGTCAATGGAGAGCGGTATAGATTGATGATAACCAACTTTTTATGGCCGACATTGGAAGAAGTTGATCTTGACAACATTTGGTTCCAACAAGACGGGACTACGTGCCACACAACAGATGCAACAATAGAATTATTGGGAGAAAAGTTTGGAGATTCGATTATTTTAAGAAATTGTGATATTGAATGGCCTCCAAGAAGTTGTGATTTAACACCATTAGACTATTTCTTGTGGGGTTATTTGAAGTCATTGGTCTATCGAAATAAACCAAACTCTCTTCAGGCTTTACAAGTCAATATTGAACCGACTAGATTTAGTGGAAAAAGTGCTCGAAAATTAGGTTCCCTAGTTCGTCGTGGATTTTCAGGTGCTATTTCTAGTTAAGGAGGCTTTATCACTAAATAATATTTCTGACAAAGCTCGCGATTTCTCACTAACCAGTGACTAAATTCAAGTCTTGTTGCGTAGTTGGCAGATTTTAAAGTTTGTACAAATACGATATGATACGGATAAGAATCGAAGTTGTGTAAAGTTCTTCAAACTCTCATGTGGCCAACGTTAAATTTGTTGGCTATTCTTCATACTAATAGAAGGTTGGGCATCAACCATATTAAGCATTGCTTCTTCTTGAGCAAGTTCTTGTTGCACGGAAAGCTCAAAAGTAGCTGCAGGAGACTTACCTAATTCTCTTAAACATTGACAAATATTGCTAAAAGCAGTTGTACTAGATACTTTCAGAGTCGAAAATCGCAGGCAATCTCCAACAACTACCGCCCGTCCATTTCCATTACACGATCCATAAATAAATTCTTCATTCGAAAAAAATTACATACTTTTGAGAGTATTTGTATGTAACATGAAAAAATAAACACTCTAAATTAACATAATTGACGTTTATTGTCACAATAAACAATAACTAATGAATCACAGCCACTCTGATACTTTAATAACAACGAAATCGTCAGTGGTTCGCAATACTTGCATTAGTAGAGTTACCTAAGATTTCTAATGCTGGTAGCTAGTACCTCCTTAAGCTGCGGCAATCATATCATGGGCCACCCAGTGTATATTTTTTTACATACATAACCATTACATATTCTATATATATGGCTATGTTCTAAAATATTGTTTATAATGCATTTTATCCTGTTATTGGACTTCTGCCTGCTAGAAATAAAGATTATTATTATTGTTAATATTATTATTATTTAAAGATGTATAAATTAAGAATCATATCCTGTTTTTAAATCAATAAAAAATTATTTAAAAACGCTGGAGTAATTTCACAATATGAGCGAAGCGGAATCCCACTTAATATTATTGTTCTCCAGTTTACATTTACCTCCGTCGAACAGTCTAATAGTGAAAATCCGTTTCTATCTAGGATTGCACTTAAAACTGCAGTCGCCGACGTTTCGTTGAATTTATATCATTCGAATGAAAGTGTAGCATGTGGTCTCGAAGTTTTTAGAATGAATTATGTGCTATATTCGAATCGCGGATGTGTTCTGTAGATATATGTATGTACGTATACGTATATAGATACATATGTATACGCTATCTATATAGAACAGCAGAAATATTTTGATTTATTCAATTTAATTTAATCCCATATATAGATAAATCTGCAACAGATGTCCATAGATTTGTATGAATTCCGAATTTAATAAATATTAAACTAAAGTAGATTATAAACTTTGTCAGATACTGAAGGATTTAAAATACGCTGGTTTTAATAAAATTTAAAACGAGATATTTATATTATTCAATATAAACGATATACAAAGGGTACTAGGAAAATTTTGCAGTACAGCTTTGTTTATTTAATTTTTTCAAAGTAATTGCCTCTACACTCAATACACCTCTCCATCCTCCGAAACCAATCTTTAAATCAGTTCTGCCAAATTTCACTAGAAAACCGCCTCCCTTTTAGCTTCATTTTCACATGCGGGAACAGTGCAAAGTCGCAGGGAGCTAGATCTGGACTGTAGGGAGGGTGCTTGAGAAGTTTCAATCCTGTCGTGGTCAAATATTCTGTGAAGGCTTTGGCGCGGTGAGCTGGAGCATTATCGTGTTAGAGGAACCAGGTGCCCATTCTTGAATTTGGCCGTAGTTTCTCCATAGATTCAATGCCTTTAGGCAGGCACTGTTCAGTACACCACTTAGCTGTGACTGTATTCTGTGTGTCCAAAAGGACGCGTTCCACAATTCCACTCGATTTGAAAAATACAGCCATGATTTTCTTCTTTACAGTTCGGGATTTTCTGACAACTACGAGTGTGTCCTCATCATCAAAGAACCTAACTTTGTTTTGAACTTTGGTCGGCACATCGTAATAGTACAGCCAAATCTCGTCACCTGTCACGATGTTGTTCACATACCGAGATTGTCCGTTATTAAACTTTTTTAACATCTCCCGGCACCAAGTCACACCCCGTGTCATCTGCTCTTCAGTCAGTCGATGCGGCATCCAGAGAGAACAAAGTTTCTTCACGTACAAACGATCATGCAGAATCGAACGAATTGCTGGTGCGTTTAGGCCTGAAGTACCCTCTATCTGTTGGTAGGTCACTCGCCTGTCCTAGCCAAGCATTTTCTTCACAGCAATAACGTCTTCCTCCATAACTGACGTTCGTGGCCTTCCCGGCCTCTCAGCATCCTCCACAGTTAAATTTCCCTTTTGGGATTCTCTATACCACCTGAATATCATTGTGCTATGTGGACAAACATCACATAGTGCAAGAGTGATTTCTTCGAAGTAAACCACACACGAAATTATAACGCAAAAGTGCCCTTGTCTCATTTCGTGACCACGATGCTATCGCAAGCATTTTACACTCTCACTACTAATGAATAACTGAGCCCATCGACATTGCGCGGCAGCTATTATGCAATTATGCAGCAATGTTCCTACGATTCATTGTTGCGTCATATTGCAAAACTTTCCTAGTACCCTTTGTAATTACAACGCAAGTATCTAGATAGGATAATAGACGTGTATTCTGTGTGAGAAAGTGTGTGAGTGTGAGACAAGGGAAAGTTACTGAGACTATTCAAAGAAAATGCGTTCGTTCTAGATACTTGCTTTCTTGAAAAACGACAACTGCCAATTTTATTACAGACCAACCGTACGTGATGAAAACAAAAAGATTTCGCATCTGAATGTAACACAAAGAATGTCTAAATAATAATTTAGGCATTCAAAATCGAATTGTATTTAATTTAAAATAAATTAGTTTAAAAACTGGTTATATAATAAATTTATTTTATATGCGAAATGTACATTCATTACAATACTTTCAAAAGATTGTATTAATTTTACTATTTTATAAATAAAAGACATTTTACGTTTATGTGAGCTTTCTTTTCCATTTGTACAAATAATAAACATTATTGCTTAATAAAGACAATCTTTCTGAAGGAAAAAATTTGAAATCGTAAACATCTTGCGCGAAAATAAACGTTTTAATAACGGCACACTTTTTTGCTTCAGTTATAGAGGAAATTGATCAATAACCGTAAAAAATAAATTACCGAAATTCCCGATGACATCCCCATATTGTTCGTGCTGGATGGATTCATTTAAAACTTTTAATTAAAGTTAGCCGGTTGTCACAGCTTACTTGGATATACGAAAATGGATGTCTTTCGCCTCTCAAATCGTAATTCTTTTTGTGATGTTCGCGCATTTGGCTTTTGTTTGAATTTCATTTGTTCCACTAACATCGTCGATCCTCTTTTTTAATACCTAAGTTCCGGATTTGTACTCAATGTACAAAAAGATTCGAATTCAGTTTTTTCTTTTGGATATCTGAATGGACTCGAAAGTAATATTTGAAAAAATTGTATAATTAGTAGGGAAATTCATGAAAATAATCCTCATATACCAGATACGTTACGGGAATTAATGGTAGAGTATGAAAATTAACAAAAAGGTTTCATCTTTGTAAAACCTATAAGAGCACATGTTTGTGCGTGGTATTATTCAAAGTATCGTCGATTTTATTTTAAAATAATACGCAAACACTGCGATATGAACCCTTTATACTTCGAAGTTGAATGAAAACTAAAATTTTTACACAAATAAAATACCTCTCGCTACTTGATTTATGGCAATTCGAGTGAAACGAGAATTTAGGGATATCAAAAATCTTCGACTTCGAGATATCTCCAAAAAAATTATTCATAAGAGCCAAGTCTGGCGATCGTGGAGGCTATCCTCCATTCATATAGATGTAGTGGCTCGAGAAATAATCTTTTAATACTCCATATTGTTGGAAATTGTTGAATTTGTAAAATAAGGAAGGTGTGCAGCATTTGAACATAGTACGCTAATGTTATTGTAACTACGTGGCCATCATTATTTTCGAAAAACACAGGCCATTTATTCCAGTCGAAGAGATCGCAAACCAGACTGAAACTTTGGCAGACTGTTCGTAAAGTTGTTGAAGGTTGACAGTGACAATTGTATTTATAACATATTCATTAAGAAAATGAGCTTCACCACTCAATCAAAGAAGACTAGTTGGTTAGTTGGTTACTGAACTTCCAAGTGTGCAGCAGAACGTGAAATATTCTATCATCACCCCCCCCCCCGCGCGCTGTACAAGTACCTCTGCAACTTATTCTTTAAATTGTAGTTTAATAAGCAATAAAGTGCTTGAAGGTAATTTTGATGGAGCCTGTGGTTGATTAACTTAATTACTGAAGGTTTCGTATAACCCCTTTCAACATTAATCCTCGTATTCCGTATACGTATTTCGACAACTAAGCTATGATCATCAGCAGATAATTAAACAGTGTCGCATCTAGAAAACTACGGCAAAATACCCGTACGAAACAAATTCCGATCACGATACGTACCGTTGAAAGCCAAAACGCACACTGTATATTCGTTTCACATAATTTTTAAAATATTGTATTCTAGTCTTAAACTAGGATAAAAAACAAAACAGAAAAAAATCGGTATAAAGAACATATTGGGCACACAAAATTCAATCGGTCAGAAAAATCCGGTTTAGCAAAACATGTGTTGAAAGTAATCATAGTGTTAACGCGGATTGTTTGCATTTGATGAAGAACGTGTAATTATTGCGAATTAGATACGTTTGAAAGCATGTACAATTTGAAGAATAAAAGCCATGTGTTGAACACTGACCTGGGCCCTAACCATAACTCATTTCTTTTTGATCTCTTAAACGACAGACAAGGGAGAGTGCAATAAACGCATGTAGGTCTTTTTCTCTTCTTTCCTTTTTTTTTCTTTTGTCTTTTATCTTAGCTTAAGACTAGAATACAATCTTTTAAAAATTATGTGAAACAAATATACAGTGTGTGTTTTGGCTTTCAATGGTACAGATCGTGTGCGGAATATGTTTCGTACCGGTATTTTGCCGTAGTTTTCCAGGTGCGACACTCTTTAATTATCTGCTGATGGTACCAACTTCGTTGTAGAAATACGTACACAGAATACGAAAATTAATGTAGAAATGGGTTATATACGAGGGAGCGTTTTTATATTCGCGGAATGGGGACAAGGGGTGGAAATAAAAAAACCAAATTATTTTTCTTTTTCAATATATTCACCTGCAAGACGGATACATTTTTCACATCTTTCAATTAATTTATTTATACCCTCATAAAAAAATGATTTCTCTTTATCTGCAAAATACGCCGAAACTGCCTCCTTGACTTCATCATCGGCAGTAAATTTTTTACCCCGCAGCTCTTTTTTCATTTTCGGAAACAGGTAATAATCACTCGGAGCCAGGTCTGGGCTGTAGGGTGGGTGATTCAAAATTTCGAAGCCCACCTTATGCAGGGCAGCTAACGCAACGCGGCTCTTGTGGACGGGCGCGTTGTCGTGCAAAAGCAGAATACCTTTTGTCCATTTTCCCCGTCTTTTCTCTTTAATGGCTTCTTTTAGTCGCTCTAATATTGAAGCGTAATATTCTCCGGTTATAGAAACACCTTTATCTTTATAATCAATCAACAATATTCCTTCCGAGTCCCAAAATACCGTTGCCATGAGTTTCCCAGCTGATTGTGACACTTTAAATTTCTTGGGAGGTGCTGTGCCCTTTTCATGCCACTGCATGGAATCTTGTTTGGACTCAGGTTCATAATGATGAACCCAAGTTTCGTCTCCAGTAACAATTCCACTCAATACACGATCCTTGTCTTCATTACAGACATTACAGAGGTCCAAAAATGCACGCGAACACTCTACCCGCTGTTGTTTTTGCGGCGGCGTGAGCATTCTCGGCACCCATCTTGCGCTGACCTTAGACATGCCGAGATGGTCGTGTAGGATTTTAAAAATTGTTGTATCGGATACTCCAACGCTGACCTTAGACATGCCGAGATGATCGCGTAGGATTTTAAAAATTGTTGCATCGGATACTCGAACCATTTCTGCGAGTGTTTCTTCTTTAGTCGAGCATCTTCGAGTACAATTTCTTCAACTTTTTGGATAAGTGCTGGCGTGGTCACCTCAATGCTCCTGCCCGGCCTCGGGTCGTCTTCAAGGGATTCCCTTCCTTGTTTAAATAAACTATGCCACTTGTACACCATGGTTTTTCCTGGACAAGAGTCGCCGTAAACCAATGACATCTCATTCATTATTGTCGCGACTGATTTTCCTTGCCTGGTAAGGAACTTTATAACGGCACGATATTCGATTTTTTCCATATTTCACTTTTCACTCCTGATTATGTTACTGGGTTGACGATAGCTCAAAGACTAACTGTCTAATAACAATGAAACTTCGTATTTATACTAATCATGAGTCGCTGCATAGGCCACGCCCCCAATGCGCCTACTCACCCCTCTACAACCCGCTCATTCCGCGAATATAAAAACGCTCCCTCGTATCAACATTCAGTGATTAAAATAAAATGCTTTCTTGTAAAAACTAAATTCCTTAAATCATACCGATATATACTATATGCAAATTTCTAAGTACTATTACACATTATTCCATACTAAAGAATACTGAATTTAAAAATATTCAAAATTATTCCAATGAAAATATTACTACATGTTTAATCGATTTCTCTGATAAGGTTCATATTTTAATTCAGTTAGCGAATATATTTTTAACAATCGTTTATTTTAGAGTCAAAATAGTTATTTTACTTCGTTCAAATGCTTACACAGAAATAAAAACACCATTTTTATAATTGAAGCTATTCTACTTACGAGAGATAAGAACACATGACATCGTAAACATGTCAGAATGTCCTTTCAAAGCGAAGAAGAAAATATTATGAGTTCCATAAAGTTGTGTTACGCTTGTTACATATTTTTTTCAAAATTTATTTGCATCTTACAAGTAGCAAGGTAAAATATTTCATGTCTTTTATTTTACGACAATTTTGATCTACGTTATGGAACGCTATTAATTTAATAATTGAAAGTGTAAATTTTATAAAGCAGATGTTTTAATGAGTAATAAATAATCAAACTAGCTATTTTATTTCGTTATTTAAATATATAACCGAAAGAAAGTAGTAGAATAATGATTATGGCGATATTACAAATAATTAAGTGCATAAAGAATGCTTCCAAAATAATATTTATAAATTAATTAAAGGTTTGTACTTTGGAGCAGGACTCGAACCTGAATCTGCCGTTTTCTAAAGGGTTGTCTTACCAACTAGCCACCAAGCAGTTTCGAATCTCTTTTAAATGCTTAAAGTTGAAGTACGGATCAGATCTTATTAGTTATACTTCGTAATCAACTTTCGATGTTAATAATTATAATAAATATATAAATAAATACTAATTAATATATCCTGCTATATCATCGTTGCTACTAATTACAGAAATTAAAGTAGGTCTGCTCTAACGCAGAAATTCTTAATTAATTTCTGTATACCACATTTGTAATGAATCTACTAATGGCAATGAAGGATTTTTTTGATTTATCAATTGTTTCAACTACACCGTTGTAAGTATTATAAATAATATAAATTTGCTTCAACGTCAACATTTTAGAATTTCTTTTGACTTTCGTTGATGAAAGTAGCTTCTTTAGAATCAAACCGACTTGATTTTTAAAAATGGAGGAGATAATAAAACGCTGGTTTTAATCATGTTCCCAGGGAATAAGAATCGACTATGGAGGCTCGGGGATGACTAGACATTGTCCGTGGAATTCTTGTATACGTTTAGGGGATTTAAAAACCACTTGTCGTATGCACTACCAAACCATTTACCTGGACACCAGCGTCGAATCATTTCTACTACAAGATGTAAAGCATGGATTTTATACGTAACATATAAAAAGTTACCAGTTGTCTTCAAAAGATTGATCTACAGAGCACATAGTGGCGGCACCATAGTTCTTGTACTTTTTTGGAAACTAATAAGATGAAAGACGACGGTTTAAGTGGTTCCACTGTACGAACTATGATATTAGCAATAGAGTATTTTTTACAATTTGTCGTTTCGTCCTCACACAACCAGTTTATAGTTTTTCTTTTCCAATTCCAATTTAATTCCATTTTCAATACATTCTTGATCAGATGATACAAAATTTCGTAATGTTTTCAAAGTAAGCAATTTACATACTATCTTCTTCTGGGCTTCCGGGCTGGAACCGCGTCACTGGTGTAACTGCCGACGTTTCGTATCCACTCCTATGAGACAGGACTCAACTACTGCTACTGTCTGTTGCACTGAAACTGTAGCAGTAGCAGTAGTTGAAGAGTGGGTACGAAACGTCGGCAGTTATACCAGTGACACGGTTCCAACCCGGAAGCCCAGAAGAAGACAGTATGGACCACGACCGCGGAAGTCTACGTACCAGATTAGGCAATTTACAGTTTGCGTATTTATTTCAGATTGAGTAAAATGATTCACGGTCTAATAAACGAAATGGTAGATTACACACAATCAGTGTTCAACACAAATCGAATAAAAATTGCAGATTCGATCGAACACCAACTTTTTTTTGTGCTGCCCCCTACCTCCACGTATTTTACAGTTACATTTCGTCAAGCAGATGAACGGTCTATCGCAAACTAAGCACCCCACTTTTACACCATCGCACATTAAATCTGAAAATTCACCAATAAACTTGTTTACTGTGGCAGATGTTGGTCGTTTCTTAAACCTATGTAAACCCGGCATATTTTCATACAACGTATAAAAATTCGAAATGCAAGTGAACACATCTGAACATACACGCACACTGCATTACATACATACATATCGGCGATAAAACTCCTTGTATGTTCCTGGCACACGTCTAAAAAAGAGCCCATCAAAATTTTTACAAATATAAATATAAAAATAAAAAAAGACGTCATTTAAAAAAGCGAAGTTGGTCGCCTCAGTAACGAAACCAACATTAAACAAAAGTAACTTCATGAAAGTTTGCAGCACAATAAACTAAGACATTTTCATAGCCAAATTTTTTATTTTTGTGAAACCGCAAACGAACAATTATTCAATACTTCTTTTACACACTGTATAATTTGAAGAGAATGCTTTTCTAATTGGATTTTCTCTGAATTCATCGAGTAATATGTAATTAAAGTCAAATTGTACGATTTACACAGGAGGTAATTTTAGATCCATATCTCGTTATTACTGAGTATGCGGTGGACGTAATCGTTTTCAAGTAGACTGGTAATGCCATCCTCATTAGAACGCCTACAAAGATCTCTAGCTACTGAAACCTTAGACAATCAAAATAAGCGAATAAGTAAATGTAGATGTTAAGACTTTATACGTATTTAATGTTTAAAGAATGTCGAAAGAATGTTAAGTGTGGTCGAAATGTTATATTCTGTTTTAAAAAGACAGAAAAATTTCTGAACAGACCCAATTTACAACCAACAACTTTCCTGATATCAATTTTACGCGGTAAAATTAAATTCCAAAACATGCGTATAATATAAAATCGGTGTCTGCTACTTACAATAGAATTACAAATGCGGTAAAAGAATACGTGAAATTAAAGCGGAATATTAAAGAAAATAAATCAATAGTATCGTAATCATGCATTAAAAAAATCGTGTACTTCTTGATGTTTCGCTGTTGTCTAATTCGTGCTTGTGCCGACTTAAAAAATTATTCATTGACTCTGTATAAATCTACTGCAGCTTGTGTACCGATAATTGCAGTAAACACGTAAATTATAACATACACAATCGAAAATCGCCTCGCCTGAGACTGGCTGAAGTTGGACGAGGTGCAGTATTTATATACTATATATACACATGCATCGTTGTCTCGAACAGAATGTTCGAGACAGAGCGGAACTTGTCGGGGAGTTGCGAGGATTTCAGATTTAGTGGACATAACACAGAGAGTAATAGAGAGACTGGTTCTGATTTTATCCATGCAACGGATCACTGTTGCCAAATATCAATAAATTTACCCTTTCTTGGTAATGTAATTAAGCCAGTGTCGTAATGTGACCTTATCGTCAAATTTGAATGGACTCTAATATTACAATTACGATTTCGCAAGAAAATGATTGTATGAGACGGGGCAGGAGGAGGAAGCTGATAGCAATTATGATGTAAAATTGTATCACATATATTAAAAGGTTGAGAAACGCCCCTCTAAGTGAATAAGAATAAAATAATACAAATACATAGTTTTAAGGCAATTTTGATGAGGCCTGCGGTTGATTAACTTAATCACTTAAGGTTGGCATATAACACCTATCCACATTAATTTTCGTATTCTGTATACGTATTTCGACAACTAAGTTGTCATCATCGGCAGATAATTAAACAGTGTACCACCTGGAAAACTATGGCAAAATACCCGTACGAAAATAAATTCCGCACACAATCTGTACCGTTGAAATCCAAAACACACACTGTATGTTCGTTTCACATAATTTTTAAAAGATTGTATTTCTAGTCTTCAACTAAGACAAAAGACAAAAGAAAAAGGAAAGAGAAGAAAAAGACCCACATGCGTTTATTGCACTCTCCCTTGTCTGTCATTTAAGAGATCAAAGAGAAATGAGTTATGGTTGGGGCCCAGGGCAGTGTTCAACACATGGCCTTTATTCTTTAAAATGTTCAAGC
The DNA here is from genome assembly GCA_031893035.1 of Dermolepida albohirtum. NCBI lineage: Eukaryota > Metazoa > Arthropoda > Insecta > Coleoptera > Scarabaeidae > Dermolepida > Dermolepida albohirtum. Next base: position 129,491 of record JAVIWB010000953.1, on the reverse strand, counting down.
TTTCATACGTGTCAAATTCCGTACACTATCCGCACCGTCGAAAGCCAAAACGCACGCTTTACGTTGTCGAAATACATATACAGAATACGAAATTTAATGTGAAAAGGGGTTATATATCAACCTTAAGTGATTAACATAATTTTAAGACAAAACATTACACAGTTCATAATTCAATATCACAAAACATTAACATACCGGGTGTTCCATTAATTTGCGAACCTATGTTCATTAAGACTTTTACGACTTTTAGTGGACAAAGCAAGTGTTTCCTTTTCTAATGCTTTGAAATCCACTTCAAATTTGAAAATGTGGAAAACTAATGTAAAAGAAATGCAGCAGACACACGCTAGTGTAAACGTTCTATATCGAAAACCTCGCATAATGTGAACAACATATTAATTACGTTAGGTCACCTTATGCCTAAATATCAATAAATTTACCCATTCGTTGTAATGTAATTAGGGCAGTGTCGTAGTATGACAACGCTAAAACACACTCAAATAGAAATTAATTACGATTACGACGCAATTTCGATAGAAAATTATTGTATTAGAGAGGTCGGGGGACGAGTACGATGAGAATTGTGATCGCAAATTGTGTCGCAAGTATTAAAGGGTTGCGAAACACTGACCTATGAACATTCCTGCTTAAAACTTAAAACATTTTTACTTAAATTCATAAACTTTACTATGCAAAGTATATTTTATCTAATGAATAAATCGTATAATTAATTTACTAACAATAATATTTAATTAGGTATTCCTATGCTGCTTTTCTCAATCACAAAATATTCATTAAGATCGATGTAAACAAAAGTGCTCGCAAATGTAAAAGAAAAACATTAAATCAATTATAATATCTGATATACCGACGATTTCAATCAATTTTTTCATAATAATTCTACCCTCAAGTAATTATTTATCAATATAAATTGGGAGAGTCAATTTTGATAAGACAAATAATAATTAACTCACGTGGCCTTTACTTAATGAAATTCCATAACAAAATTCAACACAAAAACTCGGTTGTGTGATTTTCACATACTACTATTTTGTGAAAATCACACAACTGAGTTTTTGTGGTTAATTTTAAATCATAATATTTCATATTCTATATTTTAATCACAGATATACTCGTACATGTACATAAAACACGAACTGCTAACATTAACGATGTTGTGAATGTAAATTAATTTAGTTTTCTTGTAGAGTCGCTGTTTAATTTTCTCTTCGAACTTCGAAGCATTGTCTACATAAATTATAATTGTTAACGTCGACTGGATAACTTTACCGATTAAATTTAACTTCGATAGCTACTTGATTATGATTTGAACATTAATGAAAAGTATTAAATTGTCTCTTCTATACTAAATGTTCATTTAATGTTGATAAAGTAGAATTGAATGACAATATAATAAATTAATACACTATTATTTCTTTGGAAATGCAAAGCTAAAACCTATAAAAAGGCTTTACCGTCTTTTAAATCGTATATGTATGTAAAACAAAGTTTTGAAAAAATTCCTACTTGCCAGTGAAACTCAAACTCATTACAGCATCCTTACCGGGCATGTTTACGCCTCTACACACTATTGTAGATAAAAATTCAAAAGCCACTACTTCCTACCTGTGAAATATTTCCAGCTACTTCTAGACCTGAAACTAACTAGCATCTAGGAGAGTTAGGGAGGGTTCTTTGTATCAAAAGATTTTAAAAGAGCTCCACAGTATTGTAGTCCGTAAAAATTGCGTGCTATATTGAAGCACTTGGTTCTTAGAAAAACATGTGCTCTTAATAAATTTAAGAAAATACAAGATCAAACGACTAATGCAATAATCGAAACACCAATGTAAAAATAACAATTAAGTTCAGTACGACAGACAGTAGCAGTAGTTGAGCCCTGAAGATGTTCTATACGAGTGAGTATGAAACGTCGGTAGTTATACCAGTGATGCGGTTCCAACCCGGAAGCCCAGATGTAGATAATATGGACCACGACCGCGGAAGTCTACGTACCAGATTAACAAGTTGTTTGTTGAAGTCAGTGTAAAAGTAGTGAACATACCATTTTTTGGTTATCGCACAATATTAAATGATATATAAATATATGCTACGCCAAGAATAAGACAGTATTGAATCGGTGAACACAGATTTAAATGGTATACAGGTATATTCTACATGAAAATTAAACTTTTATGAGACATTACCCAACATATATGTGTATCTGTTTCATAATACGTACTATCGCTATCTATTGTTTATAATAGTCTAGACCGTGTAGACTGCAGTACTTTATTTCAAGTTATGCAAATTAAAAAATTATATATTATTTTCTCTTAATTAAATATTTCCATGCGTAATCTTCTGTATTTTGAGAATAAGTATTGAGTTGTCGTGTTCTTTCATCTGATTATAAAAATGTTTAAAAGTCCTTAACACAGTAAAAGATTATTGTATATCCCACATGATCTTACATACAGTGAGAGATGTTTAGCACTACCTATTGTTTATAGTGTATACTAGACAGTATAGACTGCAGTAGTTTATTTCAAAAAGTTACACAAAACCGAAAGATTGTAACATTTTTATTCTCAGTAATAGTTTTGTCGACTTTCGCCCTATTCTTTTTTGGGGGAATTGGTGTGAATCCGTCTGTTCTAGTATATTAATAAATTGTATTGAAGACTGTAGTGAACCCTCTCACAGTTTCCTTGTTTAGGAGAAAGAAGTGGATGTTACAATACCAGTCGGCACTTGCTCACAAAGCGAAAACAATATTCTTGAGTCTATTAAAGCTTTCGATTGACCGCCTGGTAGCCATGATCTGAACGCTCTCAACTATCGATTCCTCTATGTTATCGAAGATATGACTTGCAACGTTACCCAAATTTAGAACCTTTGAAATAAACATACTTCAGAAAAAATATTATTAAAGGAATTGCGTCAATCTATTTATTATGTATACTACACCGTGTAGATCGCAGTATTTTATTTCAAAAACTTACGCGAATTAAAATACTATATATTATTTTTTTATTAATTAAGTATTTCCATGCGTGGTCTTCTGTATTTTGAGTACGAGTGTTGGCTTGGCGTGTCTTTTAATCTGTTTATAAAAATGTTTAAAAGTCCTTAACACAGTAAAAGATTATTATATATCCCTTATGATCTTACATATAGTGAGAGATATCTAGCGCTATCTATTGTTTATAATGTATACTACACCGTGTAGACCGCAGTACTTTATTTCAAAAAGTTACGCGAATTAAAATATTATATATTATTTTTTTATTAATTAAGTATTTCTATGCATGGTCTTCTGTATTTTGAGTATAAGTGTTGGGTCGTCGCGTTCTTTAATCTGTTTATAACAGAACACCGCCTAACGCTGATAGAGAGTGGACTTCGCTACTCTTCCATTAAATTTTTTAATAGTTTACCGGAATCATTAAAATAAATTAAGATATTCTTAATATTTAAAAAAAGAGTTCGTGATTTCTTAATTGGTTTAGAACCATACAGTATATTTGAATACATAAATCGTGGTTCTCTACAGCAAGAATATGATGTATAAGAATATGTTTTAACACATACGAGGGAGCGTTTTTATATTCGTGGAATGGGGGACAAGGGGTGGAAATAAAAAAACCAAATTATTTTTCTTTTTCAATATATTCACCTGCAAGACGGATACATTTTTCACATCTTTCAATTAATTTATTTATACCCTCATAAAAAAATGATTTCTCTTTATCTACAAAATAGGCCGAAACTGCCTCCTTGACTTCATCATCGGCAGTAAATTTTTTACCCCACAGCTCTTTTTTCATTTTCGGAAACAGGTAATAATCACTCGGGACCAGGTCTGGGCTGTAGGGTGGGTGATTCACAATTTCGAAGCCCACCTTATGCAGGGCAGCTAACGGGCGCGTTGTCGTGCAAAAGCAGAACACCTTTTGTCAATTTTCCCCGTCTTTTCTCTTTAATGGCTTCTTTTAGTCGCTCTAATATTGAAGCGTAATATTCTCCGGTTATAGAAACACCTTTATCTTTATAATCAATCAACAATATTCCTTTCGAGTCCCAAAATACCGTTGCCATGAGTTTCCCAGCTGATTGTGACATTTTAAATTTCTTGGGAGGTGCTGTGCCCTTTTTATGCCACTGCATGGAGTCTTGTTTGGACTCAGGTTCATAATGATGAACCCAAGTTTCGTCTCCAGTAACAATTCCAATCAATACACCATCCTTGTCTTCATTACAGAGGTCCAAAAATGCACGCGAACACTCTACGCGCTGTTGTTTTTGCGGCGGCGTGAGCATTCTCGGCATCCATCTTGCGCTGACCTTAGACATGCCGAGATGATCGTGTTGGATTTTAAAAATTGTTGTATCGGATACTCCAACCATTTCTGCGAGTTGTTTCTTCTTTAGTCGAGCATCTTCGAGTACAATTTGTTCAATTTTTTGGATAAGTGCTGGCGTGGTCACCTCAATGCTCCTGCCCGGCCTCGGGTCGTCTTCAAGGGATTCCCTTCCTTGTTTAAATAAACTATGCCACTTGTACACCATGGTTTTTCCTGGACAAGAGTCGCCGTAAACCAATGACATCTCATTCATTATGGTCGCGACTGATTTTCCTTGCCGGGTAAGGAACTTTATAACGGCACGATATTCGATTTTTTCCATATTTCACTTTTCACTCCTGATTGTGTTACTTGGTTGACGATAGCTCAAAGACTAACTGTCTAATAACAATGAAACTTCGTATTTATACTAATCATGAGTCGCTGCACAGGCCACGCCCCCAATGCGCCTACTCACCCCTCTACAACCCGCTCATTCCGCGAATATAAAAACGCTCCCTCGTATGTAATATATTGTATATGTCATGACGTTTGCAATTTCTTTTCTTTCTTTGTACAATTAATTGCAATAAAGTTATTATTATTATTACTATTATTATTATTATAAAAATGTTTAAAAGTCCTTAACATAGTGAAACATTATTATATTGTACGTTTCATATAATCTTACATATAGTGAGAAATGTCTAGCGCTATCTATTGTTTATAATGTATACTAGATCGTGTCGACTGCAGTATTTTTCAATTATTATGTTATGTTATATGTGGCGAAATACTCGAGTTATTCAAAAGTTACTTAATTTCTAAACATCATGACATATACAACCTACTTATGGGTAAAACCACAAGAAGCATGTCACAATGGCACTCGAAGATTAATCCCGTTATCAATATAATTTATATGATCGATAGTATAATACTCCAACTTTGCAGAACTCTCTACTATTTCACCTGGAAGCTCGTTATTCATTCGCCAAATAGTCTATGAGGCAACTATGTAACTTCGCAATTTACACTAGTTTTTGTTTAGTGGTACGCCGATTCGACATTGAAACTCGACGAATATTCATTAAAATTTTGTACAGCTTCCTCGCTATCAGTTTTACGTGAACGGTTAATCAACGGAAGCCGTAGTAACCAGTATGTGTAAGCACATGGCTTTAATTTAAAACTGTTGTGATACGAACTTTCATAACGATCGCTGCGTATTTTGGCCTTAGCGGCGGGAAAATTCAGGAATTTCCAATGACTTTTAATTACAAGTTTAACTCGCATCTCCAATTTTGGATTAGTTAAAATTGAATGGCTTAAATTATTGTGAATGCCAACTAATTGCCTGCCGAGGCGTACAGTCAACTGAAAAGTTTTCAGTTATTCCAACAATTATAAATATTGTTGTCGGAATATAACAGATATTACATAATAATGTCTGAAACGTCTAAAACGTAGTATTTTCAGGATTATGAAGCGAAACATAAACTTCTTCAAATACATGCGCAACAGAAAATAAACATTTTAAAAAGTTATTATAGAATGTTTTAATGTACGAGGATAGTTTGACAAGTAGTGAGAATGACACATAGGTGGCGCTCTAATTGGTAAAACAAATGCACTGTAATATAGGTTGCCTATTTATATGTTTACATTCCGATATTTAGATAAATCGGTTGATTAGTTTATTTTTGACAGCTGATTGACAAAGAGGCAACACGTCGTTTTGTTAAAACGGAAAAAGCAGTGTATCGTGCGGTGATTAAATACTTCGTAATTAAGGGTATGAAAGCTACTGAAAGAAAAGATGAGTTACGGGAAATATTAGGTGAATCTGCTCCATCATCCGCTACAATAAGTAGTTGGGTAAATGAATTTAAACGTGGTAGAACAAGCTGTGTTGATGAAGCGCGCTCTGGAGCACCTAAAATCGTGACTCCTAAGGAAATGATTATAAAAATCCATAATCTTATTACGCAAGATCGACGACTCAAAGTGAGAGAGATAGCAGCCATGGTAAACATTTCAACAGAACGCGTACACCACATTTTAACGAAATAATTGGGCCTTTCCAAGCTTCCAAGCAAAAGTTCACTCGTTTGCGCATTTCCAATGAGTGTTTGGACCTTTATAAGCGGAATCCGGTTGATTTTTGTAGGCTATTTGTTACTTGCGATGAAACTTGGATGCACTACAGTACACCCGAAACTAATCAACAGTCGAAACAATGGTTAGAACGTGGTTCTGTACCTCCAAAGAAAGCGAAAACCACTTTATCGCCGAACAAGGTGATGACATCAATTTTTTGGGATTCAAAGGGCATTTTGCTCATTGATTACCTTCAGAAAGGTGCCACAATAAACAGACAATATTATGCAGAACTTCTACAAAAATTAAATGTTGAGATTCGTGCTAAACGGCCAGGAATGGCAAAGAAAAAGATTCTGTTTCACCAAGACAACGCATACTAGCACAGTTGCCATGTACAAAATCCACGAGTTGCATTTCCAATTAGTACCGCATGAGCCTTATTCGCCGGATCTAGCCCCTTCCGACTTCCACCTTCTTCCAAAATTGAAAACGGCACTAGGTGGAAAGAAATGTACGTTTAACGACGAGTTTATCATCTTCGTAAATGAGTATTTTGCAAGCCTTCCGGAATCGCATTTTAGAGATGGCATAAGGGCATTGGAGCACCGTTGGAATAAATGTATTGCTCTTTTAGGAGAATATATTGAAAAATAAAAATTATTTTGTATTTAAAAAATTCGTTTTTCTTTTCCATTCTCACTACTTGTCAAACTACCCTCGTACATGCGCAACAGAAAATATACATTTTAAAAAGTTATTATAGAATGTTTTAATGTACAGTGCGCAGTTTTGTAATAAAGGAAATACGAAGAATATTTTGTCAATATTAGTACACGCTCGTTTAAACAAGCTGTTTTGACACAACGTTTAAAGACTTTAAGGCAGGTATGGGCAACCTTTGACATGTTGTGGGCCAAACTTTAATGTGCAAATTCGTTCGGGGCCGCGTTTAAAAGTAGTGCATTTTAAAGTAGTGTTCATAAGTTTTAGCAATAGATATCGGACATGAAATAATACGGCAATGTCTCGCGGGCTGAATCAAATCTTACAGCGGGCCGGATCCCGCCCGCGGGCCGATTGTTGCCTACATATGCTTTAAGGGCATGTAAGTGTTGAAAATAATGTAAAGAGTTTTAATTAACATGTATTCGCATATCAACCGTTAACAAGATAGTGATTTTATTGCAATAGCAGACTAATTTCGCTTTCGTAGGTTTGTATTAGGGCAGGAACTCTCAATCTGTGTCAATGAACATAAATTTCGAACATACTGACATAAATTACAAGATTAATAGTTATCAATGATTTCCTTACGTCTGTCTTGTAGAGCAAAGTTTTTTGAAAGGAGGTTTAATATTTTAAATTGAGACTCCGAGGTCTTCTTCTATATTCAGCTAAGATCTACATTTTGTTTTAACCCTCCATCACTATAGTATATTTCACTTACTGCGTTACTATAATTGGGTGTAACCCACCCATGCGTTTAAAGTGTCTGCGTTTCTTAACTGCCAAACTCAAATATACAGATAATATAATTTTTTGAAGTAAGGAGCACTAAAATACCGAACAAATTTAGTTTTAGTCATAAATCTATTATTTTATTTCAACTTATATGTTGTTTATTAACATTTCATTAAAAAAAGGAAACGAAAAAATTATATTAAATGGATTATGTAATTCTAGTGGTAATTAAAAAACTTTTTAAGCAAATCCTCTGCGGATTACTGAATTCGAAAGCTAAAAAGATAAAGAAAATAAAGTTATTTAATAATATTTTTGTAAACAAAGTAAAATTTTGCGTAAAAATTGAATTAAGTACCAACAAAATTGTAGTCACTCATCAAATCCATCAAACATATCATCATGGTTTTCGCAGTTGTTTGTCAATTCTGAATGTGTCGATTGATAACAATTAGTACACAGTGGGTAACTGTGACTTTTACAAATAAAAATGTCGCACTTGCAGCATGTTGTTTTTGTTTTACGGTCCTTTTTATTACCGCATACCTGACAACGACTCTGTTTAAGTCTTTTGGCTGGTGGTGATATGTCTTCGGGTTCATTCTGCTTTCCAGAAAGTTGTTTGGTAAATTTTTGGCAGCTTATTTTGATATTAGTTGGCAATGTCTTAATTGTGCTACGTTTTTCCATATGTGGCGTAATAAGCCTAAACGCCAAATCCTTGATGAAAGGTGAACGCTTTTTGTATTTTAGTGGTGGATTTTGAGTGCACAACAAAACAATACGTGCATTTATGGCAGCCACATTCAGCAAAGAGTAGAATATTACCAGAGGCCAGCGATTACAATTTCTGGCTACGTTATATGTAGAACATAACTGGTCAGTCGTGTCGACTCCTCCTTCGGTTTTGTTATAAAACTCAATTATTTCGGACAAACACTTTGGAACATCTAGCAGCTTACAATCTCTATGCATGGTAGAGAGCAATAAAACACACAAGTGCTTTTATTTATATTAGCGATCACTCAAAGTAATCGCTAAATCTATGTACAAGGTTACTACCAATGGGTATAAAACACCCAAAAAATGAAACGCTATTACTATCGCGGGTGTAAACCACCCAAGCTCTTTTTAAAATAAATTTTATGTAAATATAATCCCGGATTAATGTAGTAGAATGTACTTCTAAACATAAAAACCATTCAAAGGTGGATAACATTATAATAAAGGGACGATTTTCATAGAAAATTATACCGTGAATATATTTTATAATGCAACATGCACATATGTACATACACTAGTTGCTAGAGTAACGTAATAATGAAATGACAGCAATGTATTTTAGCGTGTATTTTATTTTGCAACATAGGATGTAAAATACAGTAGTTGAACAAAATTTAAAAACTAATTTAACAAATTTTCAAAAATGTCACCATTGACGGCCAGACAGTATCCTAAGCGATTGTAGAATTCATTTATTATATTTTGTATCTGCTCTGGAGTTATTTCTCTTGCAGCAACTCGTATTCTATTTTTTAATTGGTCAATATTGTTTAGAGGTTCTCCATGAAAAACTTTATTTCTGATACATGACCAAAGAAAGAAATCGTTTGGAGACAGGTCTGGTGACCTTGCGGACCATTCTACTTCTCCTCCACGGCCTATCCAACGGTTTGGAAATCTTTGGTTGAAAAATGTTCTAACCATATGAGAATTATGTGCCGGCGCGCCATCATGCTGGTGCCAAATCTCACCATCAATATTTAAAGCGTGGAGGGCTGGCATAACTCTGTACTCAAGCAATTCTAAATATTTTTCTCCTGTAAGAGTACCCTCAATAAAAAACGGTCCTACAATATGGTGTCCAATCAACCCAGTCCAAACATTGACTTTCTGTGGCCGCTGAGTCCTTGTGATATGATATCTATGCAAATTTTGTCTACTCCAGTAGCGGCAGTTCTGTGAATTTACTTCACCAGTTACATAAAATGTTGCTTCATCTGTAAAGCAAATTCTGCGTAGTAAAGTATCATCATTATGAAGCTTATCCAACATGATTTCACAAAAGTTACTTCTTCTTTCTGCATTATTCGCAATTAGTTCCTGATGGTTTTGAAAATGATACGACTTAAAATGTTCTCGTTTTAGTAGTTTATGCACGGAAGATTTGCTTACATTTGTAGTTTGTGCTAAAGCTCTTGTGGAGAGCATATTATTATTTTCGATTGTTTGTAGAATTTCATCTCTTTTGGCGTCAGTAATAACATATCTTGGCCTATTCTTTTTTTTATGATTAGGAACGATGCATCCATTATTTTTATACTTCTGTACTAACCTACTTATTGTAGTTGGACTCGGTCTTAGACGGTCAGGATATGTAATTTGAAACAAATCTGCTACTCTCCTCAAACTCATATTCGAGTTATACCAGTTCACTAATAACAGTTTTTCTTCTACACTATACATACCTCAAAAATAGAGTAACTTATTTTGACATCCTATGTTGCAAAATAAAATACACACTAAAATACATTGCTGTCATTTCATTATTACGTTACTCTAGCAACTAGTGTATGTATGTGCATGTTGCATTATAAAATATATTCACGGTATAGTTTACTTAAAAGTTCAGCCTTTTGGGTGGAATCCACCCAGACGATAGTAACGGAGGGTTAAAAGCAGTCAATGTAGAAGATTCGGTTTACCAAAGGTAGGATGTTGAATGTGTAGAAAATTCATCAACCACCCATCTCTAAAATTCAAACCGAGATTTATTATTTATTTCACCACTTATCGTGAAATCTATGAAGATTTCTTCTTCGGCAGCTGCGAGACCTTCGGGAGCATTTTGAAATGGGTTCCTAATCCACTCATAGCCTGCTAGACGTATGAAGTTGTCACAAGCAAAAACAAATATACACTGCAGGCCATAAGTTTGGAATCACTTGCATAAGTTAGGAATCACTTCTGAATATAATGAAAATATTGTAGTGGCTTTAACAAACATTGTAAAAATAAAACAATATTAATATACCAAAACGTTTTATTATAAAATAAGCAGGGAAAAAAGCAAATTTTATTTATTTACATCCATTTATTTTTATTATCAACTAAACGGACTTTTCATCGAAATACCCTCCTTTTGCTTTAATGACGGCAGCACACAATCGCGGTAAACGAGACACTAATTTTGTAAGGGTTTCATTGGGTATATTTGCCCAAGAATCTTGTATAACTTGCCACATGTGAGTCTGGGACGTCGGACACTTTTCACGCACTTTTGATTGAGATCTGGCGATTGTGCCGGTCAAACCATGTTTTGTAAAACACCGTCAGCTTCCTGTTGTTGGAGATATCCTCTACATAAATGAGAAGAATGTTTTGGGTCGTTGTCTTGCATGAATATAAAGTTTTCTCCAAGTAATCTCAGACCGGAGGGCACAGCGTTGTGTTCGAGAATCTGTCTGTAACCCTCCTTTTTCAAAACTCCGTCGATTTTCACCAGATCTCCTACACCAGCCGAAGAAAAACATCCCCAAACCATTACAGAACCGCCACCATGTTTTACCGTGGGCACCACACATTGCGGTAACATTTTTTCCGTAGCAGTTCTTCTTACAAATATCCGACGTCTGGAACTGAAGACCTCGTACTTTGATTCGTCGGTCCATAGTACTTTTTCCCACTGTTCTATTGTCCAATCTTTGTGTAACTTAGCCCATTGTAGCCTTTTTATTTTATTTTGCGGACGTAGAAGCGGTTTGCGAACTGCTACACGTCCCATCAGTCCAGCCGCTCTGAGCCGCCTTTTTACTGTGGTTAAAAAGATCTGAGTTTCACGCTCCCTGTTAAACTCACCGCGGATTTGCGAGGCCGTTAATCTTCTATCTCTTTTCGAAGTCAATATAATTGTCTGATCTTCTGCAGGAGTTGTAATTTTTGGTCTTCCTGATCGTTTTCTGTCCGTATACCCTCCAGTAGACTGGTACCTTTTAATTGTATTTTGTACACCTTTGTACGATATCTTCATTCTTTTCGCTATATCCCGTATAGAATCTCCCCGATTATGATGACTAATAATTTCTACACGTTTTTCTAGCGATATCTGCTTTCTCTTCGCCATAATCAAACGATGTTTACTGATTCTACACACTTTTATGTGTCTACACACTTTAAATGATACGAAGCAACTAAAATATTCTCATTACTTCAAAATGTATAAATACTTATAAATATAAAAACTAAATGTAGTTACAAAAGGTTTATGCGGAAGGGTCTGCAATAAAATTTGTCCATTCCAGGTAATCGTTCATTATGCAGAAATATTACCTGCTCGAATAAATAATACCGCACGCAGAGTTTCCTTAATCTCTGGTTATTTTCCAACTATTAATGCATTTAAAACTGCATCTTTTATGTAAAGCTTTATAATGTACTTAAGAATAATCCTTTGTACTTATATCAAAGTAATACGAACGTAACATAGATAAATTTTAACTTTTATGAATTTACTGGAACTGATTCCAAACTTATGGCCTGCAGTGTATTTATAAGCAAGTTTACGCATTTTCGCATTCCCTATATGAGGGAATATCCTATCAAAACCAATAATTCCTCGACTACTACATCTTTCCAAGAAGTTATACGAAATTCTTCCTGCGTCCGCTCAGAGAAGAATATTTCCGTCGCGTAATTGTTTGTTTCTTCAATAGTTTTTTTAGAAATGAAACAGTAAGCAACAGGTAAAAAGAGTTTACTAAAGTATTTTCTATCGGTTCTATCAGTAAGCTCCGGACTTTAATGAATCATTTCAATTGACGCCTCATTCATCTCTGGACTCTTCAAATTGTTCTTGGAATTTTGTTGTTCGTGACGTGCTTTTCCTTTTCTTTCCAGATGCTGAATTGCAATATTCGTCTTTAATTGGTTCCCAATTGTCGCTTTCATTCCTGTCTTCATCTTGGTCGAACTCTGGAATCACTCGTTTGTAACACTTCTTCTTCGGTTGATTTATGGAAATTTACTAAATAAGGAAAGCTCGGAAGATCCCGGCTTGCGATTTTGAATTGTCGAAACTGCACACAGAAAAAGCAGTGAAAAAAAGCGTCATGCCTTTCCAGAGTATTTATATTCACAATAATCGCTCTCTTAGTAACACATGGATCAATAAGTCCCGAGACTAACAATGAAAACAACATTTTTTTGCAAAATTTTTTTTTATTCATCAACATAATCACCTTTTAGGGTGATACAATGGTTCCAACGCTTTTCCAATTTTTCAATACCATGTTTATAAAAAAATTTATCTCTCGCTTTAAAATAAGCTTCAGTTTCAGCGGTGACCTCCTCATTTGAGCCAAATCTTTTTCCCTGGAGCATTTTTTTAAGATCAGCAAAGAGCCAGTAGTCACTGGGGGCTAAATCTGGCGAATATGGGGGGTGGGGAAGCAGATCAAAACCCAATTCGTTCAATTTTGCCATTGTTTTCATCGACTTGTGGCAGGGTGCATTGTCTTGGTGAAAAAGGATTTTTTTTCTCTGCATGTGCGGTCGTTTTTTTGCGATTTCCTCATTCAAAAGCACCAGTAAGTCAATATAAAAATCACTGTTGATCGATTTACCTTTTTCGAGGTAGTCAATGAAAATCACGCCATGTGTATCCCAAAAAACTGACGCCAGGACTTTGCCAGCTGACTGCTGCGTTTTCGGACGTTTCGGACGGCTTTCGCCAGCTGTGCGCCACTCAGATGACTGCCGCTTCGACTCTGGAGTGTAGTGATGTATCCATGTTTCGTCCATGGTCACGTAACGACGCAAGAAATCTTTTTTGTTGCGAGTAAATAGCGATAAACAGCTTTCTGAATCATCGACTCGTTGCTGTTTTTGTTCCATCGAGAGCAATCGCGGCACCCACTTGGAAAAAACCTTTTTCATGCTCAATTTTTCATGAAGGATAGTAAATACACTTCCATATGATATCTGTGTCATCTCAGCAATCTCACGGAGCTTCACTTTACGATCTTTCATTATAATTTTTGTCACTTCACTCACATTTTCCGGTGTAACGGCTTCCACAGGTCTACCCGAGCGTTTCGAGTCATTTGTGTCGGTACGACCACGTTTAAACTCGGCAAACCACCGACAAATCGTTGCTTTTGATGGACAAGAGTCTGGGTAACATTTTTCAATCCATTGATTTGCTTGCGTGGTGTTTTTACCCATTAAAAAACAATGTTTTATCAGAACACGAAACTCGGTTTTTTCCATTGTTTAAACAAACTACAAAACGACTTTACTCCAACCTCGATAACTCAGCTGTTTCTGGTCCGATCGACTTAAAATTTTGACACGTTTCAAGCAAAGGTTAGTACTCTATAAAGACGTGGTTACTGGTTTACTACGAGCGCCATCTATGGGTTAGTCTCGGGACTTATTGATCCATGTGTTATCAAAGTAACTGACCATTTTCAAAGCTTAAGCTAAATACTTAAGGAATTTCCTGTAGGTGGTATCGAACGCGTTAATAAACGACATATTATCTAAAGAAGTAGCAACTAAAAACACGTTTAACTAAAGTTAAAGTTAAAATATTATTACTACTTATTTCTCTTTATTAAGCTTTCGATTAAAGTTTTATAGCTGATACAAAAACTTATAAAATGTTTTCGCGCTAATATTTCATCGCCAAGCTGAAACTAACACGAGCGGTACATATATATTTCATGATATAATTCCGACGGGAAATATGAAGGGCCATAAATAAAGTAATACCGGCACGTATCGCCTTCGAATGGAGGATATTTTAGCAACAATTGGGAACACTTAAGGTAAGTTACATCCATCTAACTCCGAGAAGAAATATATAGGTAATATTATTAATTGTAAATGACGCGTGTCTGCTTGAGGAATTCTCAGGAACGCCCGCATGACGAACGATTCGAAAGTTTTTTAGATGGAACGTCTTTTTCACTTCGTACATACAGATTTAATCAAAATTATGATTTTCGTAAACCGAAACTAAATCTTACTTAATCCGAAGTTTTTCTAGTTTAAAGTGTAACACGGGATTAAATCCGTTGGATGCGAAGGATTATATTTTAATAAAAGAATAGTTGTCGAATATATACAGTAAAAATTAAGCACTCGGTATAATTTCAGAAAGAACTTTATTGTAACCCGACAATATTGTTTCGAACTTTTATTCATTTTTAAAATAATAGTAATCTACATTTGTCCAACAGATAACCAATTACAGGACAACAAAATTTAAAAATACCGTGGAAAAAATACAAACGAAACGAAAGTAATTACACAGGTTCTACATAAAAAAATTTAAGTCCAAATCAATGAAAAGGAACCAATAAATATTAAGTTTGCAAATTAACTGCTTGATAAAAGTAAAGATACGATTATTTTACATTTCGTTCATATTTTATTGACCATAGTTGTATATTATTATACTAAAAATGTAGCGAGAATATTAAAATTAGATAATTTCCAATTCTTACTCGTTTTCACTACTTTGCACGATCCATGGATGTACATTTCATTGAAACTATTTCCTTTATTTTATATTTATAAATATTAATATCGAATGAATATGTATATAATATCGACCCATGTATATTTTTATGTATTTGCATTAATACATATTCTTTCGATATTAATATTTAGTATCAGAAAAGGACATGATGCGCCATCTGCACTATATATATTCAATTCTCATATACGTGTGCAAATACATTCGGAGGCAGCGTTTAAAAGTAGTGCATTTTAAAGTGGTATTTTAAAATAGTGTTCATAATTTTTAGCGATAAATATCAGACATGAAATAATACGACAATGTTTTGCGGGCCGGATCAAATCTTACAGCGGACCGGATCCGACCCGCACATTAAAGTTTGGCCCACAACATGTTAAAGTTTGCCCATGCCTGCTTTACAGCTACAACACAAAAGAAAACTGAAATAGTAAATAATTACATTTATTATTTTTAATATTGACAGTAACTCAACCGTACGCTACTGCGAAAGCACTCGTTTCTGCAGCCTTAATATATATATATATATATATATATATATATATATATATATATATATATATATATATATATATATATATATATATATATATATATATATATATATATATATATATATATATATATATATATATATATATTCAGCTTTCCGTCTTTAGTCTTTTAGACTAAAAAATGAAAAGAAATAATGAATATAAACCACATTGTTAAATTAAATTAGACTGAACGCAAAATGCAAAATGCAGAAAAAGTACTATCTTTTTCACTAATTTTTGATCTGTCAACGGAGTTTAACCTATAAAATGTCAAATTTTATAGAAAACCCTAACTCTACACTTACAATTACGCCACCTAGCATTGCTTTTTAAAACTTTTGCAGCAATCTACATAATATTGGGTAGGCAACTAAGTACTTTCGGTTTTGTAGTATAAAATAAAACACTTTTTTTAAACAAAGAATATATTTTAATCAATTATATACTTTCCATTTTGCTCAATGACCTTTTGCCATCTTTCTTTCAGCTGCATGATTCCGCGCTCATAAAACTTCTGGTCCTTATCAGCAAAAAACTGAACCAGGTGCGAGTGAAGGTCATCGTCACTTGTGAAAGTTTTACCATTCAAAGAATTCTGCAAACTTCGAAATAAATGGTAATCAGATGGTGTTAGATCAAGGCTCTATGGGAAATGTGGCATCACTTCCTAGCCAAGCTCCAATAGTTTCCCACGAGTTGCCAAAGATGTGTGAGGCATTGCATTATCTTGGTGGAAAACTACACCTTTCCGATTTGACAATTCTGGCCGTTTTTCTTTGATTGCTTCATCCAGTTTTATTAATTGTTGACAGTAAACATCAGAATTGATCGTTTGGTTCCTTGGAAGCAGCTCAAAAAACACAACACCTTTGTAATCCCACCAAACTGACAACATGATCTTTTTTGGATGCAATTCAGTTTTCGATGTGATTTGAGCTGGTTTATCGTGTTTGGTCCATGATCGTTTTCGAACTATATTACTGTACATGACCCATTTTTCATCACCAGTGATGATTCTTTTTAAGAAAGGGTCGGTTTCATTTCATCTAAGGTGCATATCGCAAAAGTTGATTTTTGTGTTAAATGAATTTCTTTCAATTCGTGAGGTACCCAAATATCAGGCTTCATAACTAGCCCAAGACATTTTAAAAGTTTTTCAATTGTTGTGTGCGATACATATAGCCTCTCCGCAACCTCTCGAACAGTTATATGACGTTCCTCTTCAATTATGACTTTGATTTGGTCATCATCAAATTCAGTAGGCCGACCAGAACGTTGCTCACCTTTGAGGGAAAAATCTCCAGAGCGGAATTTTTTATACCAATTCTGACACGTGCGCTCTGTTAAGCAATTAGCACCATAAACTTCACATATCTTTTTGTGAGCTGCAGCAGCTTTCTTTCCGTTACGGAAATAAAATAGTAAAATATGTCGAAAATGTTCGTTTCTACACTCCATTTAAAATTAACCCACAACTAATAGCTTTAATTAAAATCACACACTACTTGCTTCTGAAGTTACGTCAGTGTGACTAGTATCAAACGGTAAAGTACAGCACTAGCATACGTCATACAAAAAATAAAGCAACGCTCTCTATCAGTAAAAACCGAAAGTACTTAGTTGCCAACCCAATAGTTCAGAATATAAGAAGTTCAAAGTCAAAGGTTAACACAGAAGAGTTTTTACGATATGTAAAGTTATGAATTTCAAAAATATCAAAATCTGGTAGACACTAATACTTTTTTTTATATTATTTCACAGTTCAGGTTTTTTTATCAGTAATAAAATAATAATATTATAATATATGTACAAGTTTCTTGGTTAAAAAGAAAGGACGATATTTTAGATATCCGAAAAATTCTGAAAAATATGGTAAATTTAAACACCCATTCCTCATAATTTATAAATGTAGCGAAAGCAGAAGCATCTCTCCAGTAAAAACTAGGGTTGTTTCAACATGTCATTGAGCTTGTTTTACTTGAATATATTGTCATTCCTGTCGACATAGGGACACGTCCCTGCGAGGCCATAAAATTTATTATAGAATGTCAACAATCATTGACATCAGTGTGTGGTGTGATATTAGGGTGCAGAAAACATATGTAAGATTTACGACCCATTAAAATCTCAGCACGACGTTGCGGATGGAATAGTCTCAAAAGACAAAAGAAAATCTGTGTACAAGGAACGCAAAAACGTGTCTATCAAAGGCTAATGGGAATGTGCTGGAGCAATTTACATGTAGCAAGTTTAGAGTGTTTTGTGAACCTTAATTCAACACAAAAGGAGAATAATTTTATTGCCAGGAAATTAGGAGACATTATTGTATGCGATTTATGAATTTATTTTCCACTGCGAGCACTTTTTGCTTCGATTAACTTTAGATGTTTATTGATATTATATTCTGTATTTTTAGTTTTTCATATGTACAATAAAAAGACGGATAAATTTCTTATATAGGGTGTTTTTTAAGAGCTTGGGAACTTTAAATGATAATACAAGACAGAAATATCGTTGAAATGAAATTTTTTTTATTATTATCTGGTAGATAATTTCATGGCATTTATTTTTGAAATTTGATTTCCGGCATATGTCCGCCGCGCCTTCGACATACATGGTCCATTCGATCAGTCCAATTTTTGACTACTTTTTCCAATAAATCTGGCCGTATGGCGTCAATTGTGGCTTGAATATTGGCTTCCAATGTTTCAAAAGTTGAACAGGACCACTTCTAGAAATAAAGTTGTCACCAAATTGATTTTGCAATAAATCGAGTAATCGTTAAGCGCGCTGTATGGCAAGTTGCGCCGTCTTGTTGGAACCAAATGTCGTCGATGTTTAGCTGATTATATTTTGGAAACAAAAATTCAGTCAGCATGGCTCGATAACGCTCCCCATTCACCGTAACGGCAGCTCCTTCCTCATTTTGAAAGAAATAAGGAATGATGATGCCGCCAGCGTGTAAACCGCAGCAAACAGTCAATTTTAATGGATGTAATGGTGATTCGTTAACGGTTTGAGGATTGTCTTCGCTCCAAATACGGCAATTTTGCTAATTGACGTAGCCATTTAACCAGAAATGATCTTCATCACTAAACACAATTCTTTGATAAAAATGCTCGTCTTCGGCCAGTTTCAAATGTGCCCAATCAGCAAAAATGCAATACAAACGATGGTCGTTTGTCTTCAATTCTTGCACGAGCTGTATTTTATAGGCACGTAAGCCAAGATACTTACGTTAAATTTTCCACGTAGTCGAAGGACAAAGGCCAACAAGTTGAGAACAACAACGAAACGACATTTCGGCGTTTTCTTCAATACTTCGCACTACAGCAGCAATATTCTCTTCGGTACGCATATTTCCTTGTCTTATTGACGGTTTTCAATCGAGAAGAGTAAAATCAATGCGAAAACGATCAATAACTGCACGAATTGCCAGCTCAGTAGGTCGATTGTGTTGACCGTAAAATGGACGAAGTGCTCTATGAACTTCGCAAAAAGATTTATTTTTTTCAAAGTCAATTTCCACAATTTAGACGCGCTGTTCTGGTGTTAAAAGATTCATGATGACTTGCCAAACCTTACTGAACAGAAATGTCAACACACTTTGACATTATCAGCTGACACAAGAGAATAGGCACGCTAGAAATTGGCTCGCTGAAAGATTCTCGTTAAGTAAAAGTGCGATGTCAATATAGGTAGCAAATATCTAGACGTGTATTCTGTGTAAAAAAAGAAGGATTAATATTTGAATCTCTAATTGCGTTTAGAAATCAATACAACAGAATTGAATGTGTGTCAATAGAAAGTTACCAAGACTATTCCAAGAAAAGGTTGGTAAAGTTCTAGGTATTCGGCTTCCTAGAAAACGACTACGGTTTGTTTTATTACAGCCTGACAGTACATGACGAAAACAAAAGATTTCTGCATTGGTGTATAGCACGAAAAAGGTCAAAATAAATAATAATGTATGGAGATGTTGAAGAGGAGGGGTAAAGCATGGCAAGAGGCTCAGAGTTTGGTCAGGGACAGGAAACAATGGAGGGAATTTGTCAGAAAATAAACAAAACACGCACCTCGACACCGCAAGGCAGCGGAGGAAGGATTATGATGATAATAAATACAAAATCGAATTATCCTTAAATTAAAATAAATTAATTTAAAAACAAGATACAAAAAAATTATTATATACACTACCGGTCATATTTATTTGCCCACCCTTAGTTTTAGCCAAAATTATTAAACTATCAAATGTGTACTGAAAATTTAATTATTGTACCAATACAATAGTGTAAAATAAACATAAAATAGTTACATTTTTCTTATATAAAAACTTTATCATTAATTATTATTAAATTTTGCTCTCATCAATGTGCCCACCTTTATTTTTGATAATTGCGGCACATAACCGCGGCATCCTTTCAATTAATTTTTGCAGTGCATCTTCTGTAATTTGTGCTCAGGCTTCTTGAAGTTGTTCCCACAGTACAGTGGTGAATGATAGAGCACGTTCTCGAACCTTCCGGTCCAATTCTTCCCGAAGAAGCTCTATTGGGTTCAGATCAGGACTTTGAGCTGGCTATACCGTTATAGAGATTTGCCCTTGCTCTTCTAGTTGACGCGAGTAATCGCCACACAATCTAGAAGTGTGTTTCGAATCGTTGTCCTGTTGAAATACAAAGTTTTCGCCAAGAATCCTTAGTCCCGAAGGAACAGCGTTATTTTCTAAAATTTCCTTGTAGCCTTCTTTTCCTAGGATTCCCTCAATTTTGACGAGATCGCCTACAGATCTTCCACCAAAACACCCCCAAATCATTACTGAGCCTCCTCCATGTCTTGCGGATCTTCTTACGAATATTCGCCTTTTACTACCGAAAAGTTCAAACTTCGATTCGTCTGTCCACAACACATTATTCCACTGATCACTCGTCCAATTCTTATGTTCATTAGCCCAATTTAGTCGTTTTATCTTGTTTTGCTTCCGTAGTAATGGTTTTCACAGAGCAATTCTTCCGTATAAACCCGCTCGCCTTAACCTTCTCTGTACCGTGGACACACTAATTGGTTTAGCACGCGCTCTATTCATTTCAGCATCAATTTCTGGTGCTGTTTTTCGTCTATCGCGTCTACTTATCCGTATTGGATGCCGGTCATCTGCAGATGTCGTCGCTTTGCGTCGTCCAGATCTTCTTTTGTTGGACAATGTACCACTTTCTTCAAATTTTTTAACGTTATAATCAACGGTTCTGGGATTTAATCGTAATTCTTTTGCAATTTCGCGATTACTTTTACCCGTACGATGATAAGCAATTATCATAGCATGCACTTCAATAGATAATTCCTTCGTCTTCGGCATTGCATTAAAATATTCACAATAACTCTCTATTTCACTGTTTTCGCAACAAAAGATGAACGACGACTGACATAAAATTTATTTTCCTTTTTGAATAACACATCTGAATATTGTAATTAGTTAGTACAACAACACCATATTGGTAATACCTTTCGGAAATGCAGGTAAAACTGTTAATACTGTAGGGATTAGCCTATATAATATTTATGGTATTTTTCCAATTTATGACACCTTTACGATATATCATAAACAATTTAAGATTTTCGTAGAAATTCATATGGAATTACTTCCACTAATAATATTGTTGAATAATTATAATACAGATTTTTCGAAAGATAATCCGTATTTCAGGAAACACATAAAATTGGGGTGGGCAAATAAATATGACCGGTAGTGTATGTGAAGCGTAATTCTATCTCTATCTATCTCTTTTTGAAACTAACTTAATAAAGTTCAACAATACTTTTTATCATAACTCGAACACATTTCAAATTGATTTTTTTTACGGAAGCGTAAATAGGAAATAAATAGATAATAAAATATTTATGCAAAATAAGAAAAGTTGCCTGGCTACTTTTAAATTGCAAAGCGAGCATTTGAAGAAATGCTCGCTCTACGCTT
The DNA here is from genome assembly GCA_031893035.1 of Dermolepida albohirtum. Classification (NCBI taxonomy): domain Eukaryota; kingdom Metazoa; phylum Arthropoda; class Insecta; order Coleoptera; family Scarabaeidae; genus Dermolepida; species Dermolepida albohirtum. The sequence goes on along the minus strand of JAVIWB010000953.1, from coordinate 107,531 downwards.
GCTTGTCAATTAGGACTGAAAACCAGTATTCGTTTTTACTCAACTGTATAATTATGTTTATTCCTTAGAGAGCGTTGGCAGTTTTTAATTAGAAGTTAAAAGACAGATTTATTAAAAATGTATGGGTACAAAACTCCGCTCTGGAAAAGAAAGAAAAATTTAAGAATTTTTTCTTTTTAATATACGGTACAAATCAGGTTGTTACATATGAAATGTCCGATTTTGTAAGGAATAAAAAAAGTCTAAATTTAAATAAATATAGATATTTATTCTGCAAAATAGTCTCCATTTACATCAATAGTTTGTTGCCAACGGCCTGGAAGCTGAAAAATTCCCTTTGAAAAGAAATCTAGGTTTTGACGGCTCACATATTGCTCAAACACTGCTATTACAGACTCCCGATCAGGGAAGTCCCTATTTTTTAAGTGATTGTCTAAACTTCGGAAAAAATGAAAATCAGTTGGCAAAAGGTCAGGTGAATAAGGTGGGTGAGGGAGAATTTCGTAACCAAATTCCGAAAGTTTTTGGATTGTCTGTCGTGCAACATGAGGTCTTGCATTATCATGAAGAAGTATGGGTCCATGTCTATTGACTAGTGAGGGCTTCAAGCGGCTCAATTTTCCATGCATAGTTTCCAGTTCGGCACAATAGGCCGCTGCCCTGATGGTTTCACCAGGTTGCAAAAATGAATAGTGAATAATACCCTTACTGGTCCATCATACAGTCATCATAATCTTTCGCGGGTGAAGTGATCCTCGTGCATGCTGTCTTAGTGCTTCACCTAGATCTAGCCATTATGCTGACCCTCTCCGATTATCATAAAGTATCCACTTTTCGTCACACGTTACCACTCGATGAAGAAACGGTTCAACTTTCTGTCGATTAGCCAAAGAAGTAGCCACCTCTAATCGACGGAGCTTATTAGCTTACGTTAATTGGTGCGGCACCCATCGATCGAGTTTCTTCACTTTGCCAATCGAAGAAAGGTGACAACTAATGGTGGCAATGGACACTTGAAATGTTTCTGCAAGGCTACGCACTATTGTCGACGGATTACTTTCAACTTCTACACGCAGCTCGTCGTCATTAACGGTGCTACGCGCATATCCGCGAGGTTCATTTTCCAAATCAAAATTTCCCTCGCTGAATTTTTTAAACCATCGCCGTAATGTGCGTTCATTACACGTGGGTTCACCGAACGTCTGATTAATTTCTCGCGTTGCTGCAGCTGCATTTAATCCCTTTTTAAATTGAAAGAGGTAAATTGCTCGAATATCTCTTGTCGACAGCATTTCCATAGGCGAGACAAGGACAAGTGTATTAATCTTTCCAAGAAATGGAACAGGTACACACTTCAAAATAAATACCCTTTTCTACAAATACAATAATAATTTTCACCAAAAACATACACGTCTTGACACAAGTGCGATTCAGTTCAGACTGAAGGAAAAACGGACATTACATTTATAACAACCTGATAGTAACTCAAATACCTTTAAAATTTAACAAACACAACGTATTGTAAAAATCGTTTTATTTATTTTTCAAAACGGAATGCGAGACGTTTGGAATAAATTATTCTTGAAATTTCGTTCATTTGAAAATCCGAAAAGACTCTTTCGAGTGATACTTAAGAGTCACCTAAATGAATCTTTCAAACTATTGAACTGTTTCTGTAATGCAATCGCTTACAATGTCTCGCGCAGAATAACTAGTACTTACCAAGATTTCGCGTAGTCTCGCAAAATACTAAAGAAAATGTTAGTTCTAAAGCGCCAGTTAAAATGTGTCGTCGTTTAGAAACTGCGAACGTCGCATTTAAAGACAAAAGCGTCGATTTTTTTTAATAAAACATAACGAACTAATAAAAGCTTAGATATAGAGGATTCAGGCAGTCCAGTCATTAAAATAAATACCATACAATTGCAGAAATCTCATTAAACCGTGTGCAATTATTAGCGTGCTTAAATGTATGATATACTTATAAGAAGTGTGCACAAAATATCTAAAATTGCTTTCTAAAATGACATTGTGACGCGCTGGGTAAATGATTAGCATTCTAATTTAAAGATCAACTAATAATAATTTTTATTTGTTCAACAAATAACCAATTGCAAGACAAAAAACATCTAAAAAACATATAGTGCAAAATAATTATCAAAACCTAAGTAACTACAAATGTACCATACATAATAATCAAATTAAATCTAAATAAATAAAAAAATACAATACGTATTAGGATTGAAAATAAACTAATTATTAACATTACGGCATCAGCATTCGTTTTTTACGATAAAGGCTCTTTGCCAATGAATATTACGTAAGGTTTCTTTTGTTTTTTATCAATAAGCGTCTGTCCCAGTATAGTTTGTAGTCATTATTACCAAGGATACCTTCTGGTGTATATTTGCATCATGTGTTAGTTTATACAAGTTGATATTTGATGATAATTTTTGCTATATAATCCCTGTACAATCCTTCCCAGCAAGTAGTTTATTAGTTTGTTATAAGAGATGACATTATCTGCAATTGCCATTTTCTAAAGGCTGTTTGATTACGTGTTTTATGTTGTTCTTTGTGGCGATTACATTATCTTGTATTGCTATTATTATTATTATTGTGATTAGTGTTATGACACAGAATTACATCATTTGAAACTGGCCGAAGATGAGCATTTTTACCAAAGAATTGTGTTTAGTGATGAAGCTCATTTCTGGTTAAATGGCTTCGTCAATAAGCACAATTGCCGTATTTGGAGCGAAGACAATCCTCAAGTCGTTAACGAATCACCATTACATCCATTAAAATTGATTATTTGGTGCGGTTTACACGCTGGCGACATCATCGATCCTTATTTCTTTCAAAATGAGGAAGGAGCTGCTGTTACGGTGAATGGCGAGCGCTATCGAGAGATGCTGACTGAATTTTTGTTTCCAAAAATTAATCAGCTAAACATCGACGACATTTGGTTCCAACAAGACTGCGCAACTTACCATACAATGCGCAACTTTATTTCCAGAAGTGGTTCTGTTCACTGGCCCCCTCGTTCGAGCGATTTAAAGCCTCTGGATTACTTTTTATGTTAAGTCATTGGTTCATACCGACAAATCAGCAACTCTTGAAGCATTGGTAGCCAATATTCAAGCCACCATTGACGCCATATGGCCAGATTTATTGAAAAAAGTAGTCAAAAATTGGACCGATCGAATGGACCATGTAACTCGAAACCGCGGCGGACATATGCCAGAAATCGTATTCCAAAAATAAATGCCATGAAATTATCTACCAGATTATAATAAAAAAAATTTCATTTCAACAATATATCTGTCTTGTATTATCATTTAAATTTCCAATGCTCTCAAAAAAATACCCGTTATATAATAACCAGCAATGAGAAAAATTAATTATCCATCTCTTTAGTAGCAGTTTACTGTCACTGACAATGGCAGTGAAATTAAAATGTCAAAATACAAGCTATTTAGAATAATTGTACCAGTTCTTCTAAGAAACAAATATATTCTTTGAAAAGAAACATTCGTTCTATTACCTGATTAGTATTTTTACAAATTCAATTTTTCCCAAAAATAAATAACATCTACCTGTATGTGCATATATGTACATGCTTGCGAGAAGGAATATTCTATATACCTTCAATATATGCGCGTGATGAGCATGAGAAACATTTCATGTACATAGGTATTAATTATTACCATGGCCAACATCCTCGATACGGGAATCTCTATATGATTGTTTGCTCAGCCCACAAGGGGGAATACACAGGAGTGAAACTTTACAAAAGGACAACTGTTTGTTTTGCAGATGAAAATAGGGAACTATGTTTTCCCTGTAAAAGATAAGGGGAAAAATTCGTGTATACGAGGGTAGTTTGACAAGTAGTGAGAATGGAAAAAAAACCGAATTTTTTAAATACAAAATAATTTTTATTTTTCAATATATTCTCCTAAAAGAGCAATACATTTATTCCAATGGTGCTCCAATGTCCTTATTCCATCTCTAAAATGCGATTTCGAAAGGCTTGCAAAATACTCATTTACAAAGATGATAAGCTCGTCGTTAGACGAACATTGCTTTCCACCTAGTGCCGTTTTCAATTTTGGAAAAAGGTGGAAGTCGGAAGGGGCTAGATCCGGCGAATAAGGCGCATGCGGTACTAATTGGAAATGCAACTCGTGGATTTTGGACATCGCAACTGTGCTGGTATGCGAGGGAGCGTTGTCTTGATGAAACAAAATCTTTTTCTTTGCCATTCCTGGCCGTTTAGCACGAATCTCAACATTTAAGTTTTGTAGAAGTTTTGCACAATATTGTCCGTGTATTGTGGCACCTTTCTGAAGGTAATCAATGAGCAAAGTGCCCTTTGAATCCCAAAAAATTGATGCCATCACCTTGTTCGCCGATAAAGTGGTTTTCGCTCTTTTGGAGGTGCAGAACCACGTTCTAACCATTGTTTCGACTATTGTTTAGTTTCGGGTGTACTGTAGTGTATCCAAGTTTCATCGCAAGTAATAAATCGCCTACAAAAATCAACCGGATTCCGCTTATGAAGGTCCAAACACTCATTGGAAATGCGCAAACGAGAGAACTTTTGATCAGTCGTAAGCAATCGCGGTACCCATCTTGCCGAAAGCTCGGAAAGGCCCAATTCTTTCGTTAAAATGTGGTGCACGGGATCTGTTGAAATGTTTACCATGTCTGCTATCTCTTTCACTTTGAGTCGTCGATCTTGCGTAATAATATTATGGATTTTTATAATCATTTCCTTAGAAGTCACGATTTTGGGTGCTCCAGAGCGCGCTTCATCAACACAACTTGTTCTACCACGTTTAAATTCATTTACCCATCTACTTATTGTGACGAATGATGGAGCAGATTCACCTAATGTTTTCCGTAACTCATCTTTTATTTCGGTAGCTTTCATACCCTTAATTACGAAGTATTTAATCACCGCACGATACTCTGCTTTTTCCATTTTAACAAAACGACGTGTTGCTTCTTTTTCAATCAGCAGCCTAATTTACAGTGCATTTCTTTTACCAATTAGAGCGCCACCTATGTGTCATTTCACTACTTGTCAAACTATCCTCGTATTTTTAAATTTTGAATCAATACTGGTTTATTATCTTCTACTGGAACGCAGAATTGGCAGAGTCGGTGAAAAATTGAGAGAAAAGTTAAATTAGGATATTAATAATTATAGGTCCGCCAAACAAAATAAATAAATCGTTCGGGTATTTATAAAAGGATTTTAAATAATTCCAATTTCGTGCAATTTATGTTGCTTTATTTATCATATTTGCGTTTAATACGTGAGCAAATGTCTATTGACAATATTCTGTTCCAAAATTTGGCAATCAGTTTTATTTACAAATACAGAAAACGATATAGACACACAGAAAAGTTTACTTTGAAATTGTCAACGTAAAGTTTGCCCTGAACGCCAACGTATAGGTAAATAATCATAAACTAAACCGATCTGTGGAAACAATCGTGAAAGATGATCAACTTTTTATCTTTCCCATTGGCGTTTCTGATTTTGACATATCAACGCTACGTTCCCATTTATGTTTATTCTATGTCAATTTGACGAAAAGATATCAAACGTGATTGCGAAAATCAAAGGAAATTTGATACTTTCCCTTGGTAATCGTCGTGTTTGGAAGAATTAATTCAATACTATACACTAATGTGACACTTATTAAACATACACTGTGTTAATTTGTATGTTTAAAGCTTATGTACAAATATACAGGGCGTTTCAAAAAGAAAATACGTATTTCGAATGCATATGTTTATTAAACTTTAAGACATACGAATATGAAACTTTACACACATATTTACGAACCTCTCAAGTTCAGATTACAGATGTTCAATATGTCATCCATCAGCAACATAAACAGTGTCACATCGATACTCAAATTCCTCTCATACTCGGGCAAGCATGCCCTTCGTCACTGATGTTATGGCAGTATGGATCCGGTTCTTCAACTTTTCCAGGGTCTGTGGGAATGATGGTACATAAACGTTGTCTTTAACGAAACTCCACAGGAAGAAGTCACAAGGTGTCAAATCCAGTGACCATGGAGCCCGGCTCAGATATGCTAAGTCGCCAGCTCCTCGACGACCAATCCAACGGTTCGGTACAGTTTCATTCTGATATTCACGCACTTGGCGACTCCAGTGAGGGGTGCCCCGTCTAGTTGAAAAATGAAGTTGCCTTCGTGCAGCCTCGGGAATAACCAGTTTTGTAACATAGCGAGATACTGCTGGCCCACCATCAAAGAAGAATGGGTCGTTTTTTAAACAGATGATCGGGATATCGCACAAAACACAAATTGATTTTAGGCGAATCTCATATATGTTCAATGCCTGCATGTGGGTTCTGTAGACCCCAAGTTCGAACATTCTGTTTGTTTACTAAACTACTAACATGGAAAGTCGCTTCATCACTGAACACAGTGCGTTGTGCGAAAGTGTTATCATTGTATCATTGTCAATAGTATCATGAATCTCGTTAAAAAATGCCACACGTTTCCGTTTGTCATCAATATGCAGAGCTTGAAGCAACTTGTATGGCTACCTAACCAACCAACGTCTCAAAACAGCCAAATTGTTGTTGTAGGCAGTTGTAACTCCCGACTGGAACGACGAGTTGATTTTGAAGGATTACGTTGGAAAGCAGTTTGAATTCGTGCAACATTTTCTTCAGAAATACGAGTTCGGACAGGACTCTTTCCTTTACGTACACCTCCTGTATCTACAAACTGTCGATACCATCTGCGAACGTTCCACCCATTCGGAGGATCAATTTGGTATCTCATCCTGTTGTTGTTTCTCCAATAGCCGAGCCAAGGCGCAGTGATCGATAGTTTGGTCAAAATAATACTTTGTAATACGTCTATTCTTTTTGTAACACTCTGTATATTTCGATATTTCAAACTAGAACTTCATTTAATAATTCAATTAAAAACGATAACTTATCATTATCACTAAACGGAATTGAAATTTACTAATTTGTATGAAAATACAATTTACGAACTACCTCTTAGAAAAAGGAGCAAAGAGCCTACGAAAAGCGGTAGTATAACGTTAAATTTCTAATTAGAAAACTTCTCTTATATTCTGAAAGTTTCTTCCTCTTTCAGTAGCGCAAGTGAATGCCGGTTAATGTTCAGAAGATCGTTCTAATTTTATGTAATCATCCTACTTACTCTAAGTGCTAAACGAACAACTTGAAGCAGTAGTATTATCACTAAATATCCAATTATCCAAGCCAATAAACAGAACTTTCCTATAATAGCGGCATCTAAAATGAACACAACTCAAAACAGTAATATAATCATTAAATACCTAATTATCCAAGCCGATAAACAGTAGTTTCCTATAACAGTGGCATTTAAAATCATTCATTTCAACACAATTTGTCAGTTTCATATATTTTCCAATTTTTTTTAATACTGAAAACATTGAAATACCTTCGAATATAATATAATAATCATACACAATAAATTTGCATTATTTCAAGTAGTTTTCTAATTATTGTTAACACGTTTCTTAAAATCCAAATAATACACCATAAAGAAAATGAAAGGAAATGAAAGCCTACCACGGGTGGATTTAATTACCCGTAGTGGTTTCAAGTTGTTGTTTGGAGTGGTATTTTTATTTCAAATTCCAGATATTCCCCAGAAGTTAGTCATAAACTCAAAGAAGTTCACTTCACCGCGCTTATAAATACATACAACCATGCTCAGATGTATTAGACACCCTAGGTAAAAACCCTTATTCTCGGTATTATCCAAGTGTGACGGAAATTAACCGTAAAAATAGTTAATGGTATTTACAGAAATGCGTTTTTGAATACTCTAGTTAATCCCCTATTGATAAGAATAGGTGGAAAGGGGAAATTGTGGATTTTAGAAATTTAGTGTCATTCTAGCAGTGTATGAGCAGCGTCCGTTTGTGGTTGAGATCAATTAGATTATCATATTTTTTCACATTGTGTCAGTTATTTGTTGAAGAAAAATGCCTAAAACACGCGAGTTGTCGGTAGGGGAACGCACCCAAATAGTGCTATTGCATTCCCAGAAGTTATCAATAGCTGCAATTGCAAAAAAAAAATGTTCGCGATGTGCAGTCCGTACAACCATTAGTCGCTATCAGGAGAGTGAGTCGTTTGTTAACAGACCAAAAAGTGGGAGAAAATCCTGTACCTCGATTAGAGAAGACAGAATTTTACAAAGACTGGCTCTCAGTGATAGGAAAAAATTATCGAAACAGCTCGCCAGTGAGTTGAAACAGCGTTATCGCGTAACAGTTTCTGCGCAAACAGTGAGAAGGCGTCTCCAGCGTGCTGGTTTACGAGGGTGTAAAGCGCGACGTAAACCGCTTTTAACTGACGCTCATAAAAAGAAGCAGTATTTATGGGCCAAACAACATGAAAATTGGACAATCGAGAACTGGTCGAAGATTTTTTGGTCTGATGAATCGAATATCGAGGTATGTAAGTACATCTTCATGACTAATATTCTTATCGTTGTATGCAATGCAGTCTACATGTAACATTATACAAAATTAATCCTGTCTAAGTGCTAACTTTCTTCTTTTGCCTGGCAGCTTTGGGAACTACCTGGGACGCTATACGTTTGGCGTAGGCAAGGGGAAGCTTATGAACCCCAATGTATCATTCCCACAGTAAAATTTGGAGGTGGTAGTATCATGGTTTGGGGTTGTATGTCTGCATACGTTGTTGGAGAAGTGTACCTGTGCGATGGACGGATGAATAGCCAACGCTATTTAGCCATGTTGGAGGAAGTATTAGAACCGTCTGTGCTAAAACTATTCGACCAGGATATTCCACAATACATTTTTCAGCAAGATAATGCGCCCTGTCACAAATCGGGAGCTGTAATGCGTTGGTTCGAGGAAAACACAGTGGAGGTATTGGATTGGCCGCCACAAAGTCCCGATTTGTCACCCATTGAAAATTTGTAGCGTATCTTAAAAACTAAGATAACGGAACATAAATGCCTGTCAAAAGCTGAATTATCAACATAAATTCGCGAAATATGGGCTGCAATACCACCGGCAGAGTGTTACAATTTAGTAGCAAGTGTGCCTCGACGAGGGCGAGCTGTCATTAAGGCCAAGGGCGGAGCGACAAAATATTGATAAATTGTACTATATTACTAAATAACACTTTGTACATAATTTTCACAACAGTTTTATTTTCCTCACCTCTCTTTTGACTAAACTATATAAACTATATATGTATGTATGTACATAAATTCTTAAGGTGTCTAATACATTTGAGCATGGTTGTATATACGATGTGTCTCCCAAACCTTAGAAAAATTATCTCTTTTTGACTAGTTTATTATTTATAACAACGTTGAGCAAAAACGGTCTTAGTTACAAGCGGATTTGCTTCAAACATCATGGAAAACATATATTCACCAGAGCAAATTATGTATAGTGTTTTCCAGCAATTGGATAGTTTAAATAAATCCATCATACAGAAAGATCGTCAATTATAAAGGATTAGTATTGCACACAAGTTTTATCGTCCATCAAAATTATTCCACCATGGATGATCTCACCCAAGATCCAAAGAACGAGTGTGGCAGCACATCTTTTCTTTAAAACTTTTACGTGGTGAAATGTTCAACTCAGATGAAGCTGCGAATCAGCACCTTGCAACATATTTCGCTGATAAGAATAGATTCGCCTATAAACGAGAAATTATAAAGCTCACCGAAAGATGGCAAAAGGTTATCAAATAAGCGAGTAATATATGAATGATTGATCTATCTTTTTTGCATTAAGAAGCGACCTATGGAGAATAGAAAAATACAAAGTCGTGACGTATTTTTTTCAGATTCCCATAGGTCGCTTATTAATGTAAAAGAAGGTTAATATATATATATATATATATATATATATATATATATATATATATACTCAATGACATTAGAAGTGTTACACCTAGAAGGAATAGTTTCCTGGACGTGATTTTTTGGTAATGTGATAAGCTTAAGTCAAGAATGAAACGATCAGATTTCCAAGAAATTTTATTAACATTAATTTGAAAAAAAATCAATAATGTGTTTGGCGACCCCGTAGCTGTAGACACTCCTGTACACGTCTAGGCATCGACAAAATAAGATGGTCGATGTCTGCTTGTAGCACCTCGTTCCAAGCAACTTGAACTTGGTGGATTAACTGTGCCAGAGTTTGTGGAGGATGGTTCAAATTGGTCAGTCTTCTCCTCATTATGTCCCACACATGTTCGATGGGATTTAAATTCGGTGAACGGGGTGGCCACGGCAAAACATTAACGCCAGCTTCTCGTAGAAAGTCCATAGTACGACGAGCAATATGTGGACGCGCGTTGTCTTGCTGAAAAAGGACGTGTGGACGGCCATCTAGATAAGGCAATAAAGTGGTTTGTAGGACGTCATCAACATAACGCGCAGCTGTCATACTGCCCCGAATAAACAGAAGAGGTGATCGGCTTCCATATGCAACCATTACTCCAACAGTCCTGTGCACATGCCTCTCAACAGCAAATCCAATATCACGTCGCTCTCCACGACGGCGTCTTACCCTCTGACGACCATCATGCATGCCTAGGCAGAATCACGATTCGTCGCTGAATACGACATTATGCCATTCTGCTTCCCAATGCTGCCGTTCTCTGCACCAGTCCAAACGTTGACGACGATGTTCTGCAGTCAAAGGAAGGACTAATCGTGGACGGTATGAAGCAAGTCTGACAATGCGACCTTCTACACCAAACCATTGGTCACATAGTTGGCGCGTAGTAGCAGAACGGTCTCGCAGAGCTAGTAGTCTGAAGTGCCTGTCTTGACCCTCTGCGGTACGCCTCGGTTGACCTGTTGGTCTGTTTCGTGTTCCTCTACCTTCTTCTGTCCACACCCTACACACACGCATTACCGTCATTGCAGTGGAACCAACACGGCGGGCAATTTCGCGGTAGGCCAAACCGACTTCTCTAAAAGCAACAATTCTACCCCTGTCAAAATCACTAAGATGGTGATATTGTTGACGCCTTCGAATTGGAGGCATTTTGTTACGCTTAACAGAAGTAGGCGAAGACACAATAACTGAAAAAAAAAAACTTGTACTTATCAGCTCTGATAGACCGTTTTCTTAACAACTCAATAAAAGAAAAAACTTTTTTTTGCAAAAACTGTCAAACATGAAACGATACAATTGTTATCATAACAAGCTGTCAATATAGTCATTCTGTCAAAAGCACAATTCCAGGAAATTGTTCCTTCTAGGTGTAACAATTCTAATGTCATTGATTATATATTGCCCAATAACCTAATTCATCTAATCTAAATAGATGTAACTGGCAAATAACGGTAATCTTTTATTTTCCTTAATTTTAAAAGCAATGAATATCATGCATGAGATTAAAATAGTCCCTGGCCCTCAATTTTCTTCCGGTAAATATAAATTATTATTAATTGTTTGCTTAAACAATGACACAGTTAATGCATAATTATCTCGAAACACTTATTTCTTATAAAATATAGAATTTACCATTATCAACCATTTTTCCCTTCACGGTAAACGTAGATCGTTAATCTTGTCCAGATCATCTTCTATAAAATATGAAACGTGACGTTCCATCTGAAAGGGAACCATCAATCCAATACAACCGCATAGTTATTATGTGGTCGAACGGTGTCGCTCACACGACCATCCATTAATGTTCCGATTAATTTGAAACGACATAAAAATTCTTCTACTCTAATAGTGGTACAATATATTACAATACACTTAATACATATAATTTGCTGAAGAACATTTGTTTGTCTTGCGTGATGAAATGAAATTGAACTATATTTCTTCCGCATTAAATTTATAAATAAATACACAGTCTGTCTCAGAGAAAGCCGAACTTTTTTAAAATAAAAATAAAAGCTCACTATTTTGGTAAAATTCATTTATTTTATTCAAGGTAGTCGTCTTCGATTTCAATACAACGTTTTGTACGATCAATTAATATGCGGAATGAATTTTTAAGTTTAACACTGTCCTTTCATCGACAAATGTAGTTTGGAGAATAGATAGAAATCACAGTGGGATAAATCCGGTGAATACGGTGAATGATTGATGGTTAAAATGCCATTTATAGTGAGAAAATCAGGGATTAGCGTCGAGCGATGAGATGGTGCTTTATCATGTAACAAACGGCAGCTATTATTTTCACGATATTGAGGACATACACAACGAATACGCGCCAAAAAGCGCTTTATAACGCCAAGATTGACTGTTGCCAGCATTGACTGTTTGACTAGTTGGTACTTCTTTGTGCACTATGACTTTCGAATCATAAAAACAATTTAACATTGTCTTCACCGAACGGCTTTTTCTCGGTCTTTCTTCGCTTGGATGCTTCTATTCAGAGCTATGACGCATGATCTCTAGACCATATTGAAAACACCACGTCTCGTCGCCAGTTACAATAGAATATCTGAAGTTTTCGTCCTTTTTTGAGTCTTTAATCAAGTCCGTACAATGTTGAATTCAGTTAGTTTGTGTGGTACAAACCTTGCACAAATCTTTCTTAGTCCCAAATATCGTGTCAAAATGCCATGAAGTGAATCTTTGGAAATATTTAATTCCATTCCCACGTATCGCAATGAGGATTTAGGCTCATTTCTGATATTCACGCACAAGTTTATTACTTTCTGTAATCACAGATTTTTTTATTCATCATCACTTATGTTCTTACGACCTTCTTTAAATCGTATATAGCACTCATACACACTCGTACGTGATAAACACGCATCACCATATACTTGCTTCGTCAAATTAAACGTTTCAAAACGATTTACCGAGTTTAAATCAGAACTTGATATTTGCTCTTTGTTCAAAATTCATTTTTCGACCAATGCCAAATACACACTGTTATTGTTACTTACACAATTTCTCTGCTTCTAATGATGCAAATATCATGATATTTTGACATAACGTTGATGAAAGATTTACGCATATTTTTTTAAATAGATAGCGTCTCTAAGAATTACCATTTTAAAAAGTTTCCTTTTCTTTGCAACAGACTGCGTATATCTAATTATCTTAAAGTATATGTATGTGATAATAAATTATACTTTTTATCGTTAATTCGTGAATTTTAATTCTGATCTCCAAAATCTGTCATAAATTGTACATTTCTGTCTAGATCAGACTATATTAATTTAAGATATTTAACCCTGAAACACTAACCATAAAAAGTACTTTATTTTGCTATCCTAAGGTACAGATGTACCCTAATAAAAAGTCATAGAAAATTAGCTTACAATATTGGTGATATACAAAAAATATATCTTGGGACAAACTTAAGCTTTAAGTAAATAATTATTACTAATTTTGAGTCACTTTGAGCGCTCATGGCGAAGTCACCTTAATTTCCTAATAAACATATGAACTTATTAACCCTTTTTACATGAAATCCTCGATTTGGTATTGTTCTTTGTGGAACAGAACGGCCATCTGTCAGACGATAGCATTCTAGCTATTATAATATTATATTATAGCTGCAAGTTTAGCATTCACTCAATAACGATTCAGAGTTTTGCGGACAAAATAGGCGTTTTCTCATCACCGAAGTTATCAAGTAGCCAGTTTTTTCAAATATGTCCTTCTGTTAGATCTTTTTGTTTTCTTTAGCACTAGAACTCTTACAAAGAATATTTGAATTCTAACTGAAACTAGAAGATTGGGTTTACCAGCACTAAAGTAAATAAGAAAGATACCCCTCTATTTGCCATTTTCTCGACAATTTTGTAAAATCTTTATGTCATCGGTATAACACAAGCCAGGAGAATGCAAGCTAAGTAGCAAGTCATTTATGAACAGTAAAAATAATAGCGGGTCTAGATTTGACCTCTGAGAAACACCAGTTGACGAAGTATGTATTGTTGAACTGAATCCATTGTAAAAGACATAACTCGGTAAATCTTGTGTGTGCAGTGTGTGTTTGGCTTTTGACGCTTAAAATATGTTACGAACTTGTTTCTTTGCGAGTTTTACCGCGCATCTTGATGCAACATTGTGTTTAATTATAATTGATCTGCTGATGACAAATTAGTTGTCGAAATACGTATACAGAATACGAACATTATTTTGGGAAGGGGTTTGTTCTCTTTTGATTAATAATTAAATCGGTTCTCGACATAGAATTGCATTAATTTAAGGCACGAAACCATAAGAAGATAATTTATGTAGTAACATACGAGGGTAGTTTGCCAAGTAGTGAGAATGGAAAAGAAAAACGAATTTTTTAAATACAAAATAATTTTTATTTTTCAATATATTCTTCTAAAAGAGCAATACATTTATTCCAACGGTGCTCCAATGCCCTTATGCCATCTCTAAAATGCGATTCCGGAAGGCATTCAAAATACTCATTTACGAAGATGATAAGCTTCCGCATGCGATACTAATTGGAAATGCAACTCGTGGATTTTGGACATCGCAACTGTGCTGGTATGCGAGGGAGCGTTGTCTTGGTGAAACAGAATCTTTTTCTTTGCCATTCTTAGCCGTTTAGCAACCAGATTCCGCTTATAGAGGTCCAAACACTCGTTGGAAATGCGCAACCGAGTGAACTTTTGATCAGTCGTAAGCAATCGCGGCACCCATCTTGCTGAAAGCTTGGAAAGGCCCAATTCTTTCGTTAAAATGTGGTGTACGCGTTCTGTTGAAATGTTTACCATGTCTGCTATCTCTCTCTCTCACTTTGAGTCGTCGATCTTGCGTAATAATATTATGGATTTTTATAATCATTTCCTTAGAAGTCATGATTTTGGGTGCTCCAGAGCGCGCTTCATCAACACAGCTTGTTCTACCACGTTTAAATTCATTTCCCCATCTACTTATTGTGGCAGATGATGGAGCAGATTCACCTAATGTTTCCGGTAACTCATCTTTTATTTCGGTAGCTTTCATACCCTTAATTACGAAGTATTTAATCACCGCACGATACTCTGCTTTTTCCATTTTAAAAAAACGACGTGTAGCTTCTTTTTCAATTAGTTGTCAAAAATAAACTAATCAACCGATTTATCTAAATATCGGAACGTAAACATATAAATAGCCAACCTAAATTACAGTGCATTTGTTTTAACTATTAGAGCGCCACCTATGTGCCATTCTCACCACTTGTCAAACTATCCTCGTACAATATCTATTGCGTCGAATGCACGGCAAAGTTTCGTATCTATACCGTCAACCTGTCCCTGATTGTCCACAATTTGTCTCTCAATTGAATTTCATCAATTTGTAAATGACAATCACACTCATTTGCGAAACGTTTGCCTCTCTCGTAAAAATAAAAATTCCTCTGAAAAATTGTTTATAATTTTTTAATGAATTAATTAAAGCCTACTGCGAAATATTTATAATTAGCTTGAATAATTTTAGTAAGCGGTACGTTTGAAACTACACATTAAATATTTCATTACGCTCCTAGCAATATAATAAATATTGATGACGGTCGTGTGTCTATCAGAAGAAGTGTGTGATTAAACACGTTCTATTGTGTGCGAACGTTTGCCCGACTTTTCCACGATAAAAGCACAAGTTCATTACAGTGTTATAATTAAATTAACATTAGGCCACAGATAGATGGATGTACATATACGCAGAGCGAGATAATTTAGCGAGTGAGAGATCGACAAACAATATTTCGCCGTCAAAGAAAGTAGTAGGGGCCCTGGGGTGGGCGAAGGTAAAACCATTCGAAAAGTAGAGAATACGCTACCAAATTCTCCCGTTCCATGAGGTAGACAGTCTCGTTGACAATAGCACCATTCATTATCGACAAGTTTCGGAAGCTGTCGCTGTCATCAAATGCGGCAACGCAAGCACACAAATTGTCTTGAAGAGACTGTCTCTCAACAGCACTTTTCCTTCGTTAATGTTTTTATAAGATTAAGACCCAACCGAGCAATGTCACCTTAGATCTATTATCTTAACAAAGGTTCATGGGTTACGGAAAGAAAGTTTTAATTTATTTGAGATACTCTGTAATAGAATTGTATAACGTTGTGAAGAGCCTAAATATTATTTGTGTATATGTTGATAATGTATTATTATTTTATTGAATCGTTTGTGTGTAAATGTAATTTCGTATTTCAGGAATATTTACCTTGAATTAAAGATTAAAAAATACATTAATAATAATAATAATCAGCGTGAGATAAATGTTAATTAACAAACTGAGGTTACTGAGGCTCGAGAGTGAATCCAACGGCCTCCTACTTTGGAAGGCTGTCTTTGATTTTGCTTTTAATTTAAGTGAATTCTGACAATAGAAAAGCTTAAAAATTATTGATATTATAAATGTTGACTCAAACATTAATAGATTGAGGCGAATTATACAGAGTGTTTCAAAAAGAAATTTACGTATTTCGAATGCATATATTTACTAAACTTTAAGACATACGAATATAAAACTTTACACACATATTTACGAACCTCTCAAGTTCAGACTACAGATGTTCAATATGTCGTCCATCAGCGACACGAACAATATCACATCGATACTCAATTCCTCCCATACCCGGGCCAGCATCTCCTTCGCCACTGATATTATGGCAGTACGGATCCGGTTCTTTAACTCTTCCAAGTTCTGTGGGAGTGGTGGTGCATAAATGTTGTCTTTAACGAAACCCCACAGGACAGGGTCTCAAATTCGGTGACCGTGGAGCCCAGCTGAGACATGCTAAATGGCCAGCCCCTTGACGACCAATCCAACGGTTGGGTAGAGTTTCATTAAGATATTCACGCACTTGGCGACTCCAGTGAGGGGGTGCCCCGTCTTGTCGAAATATTAAGTTGTCTTCGTGCAGCCTCGAAAACAACCAGTGTCAACCGTGTTTCCATCAAAAAAGAATGGGTCGTAAACAGATGATCGGGATATCGCACAAAACACATTGATTTTAGGCGAATCTAGTACATGTTCAATGGCTGTATGTGGGTTTTGTAGACCCCAAATTCGAACATTGTATTTGTTTAACAGACTACTAACACGGAAAGTCGCTTCATCACTGAACACGATGCGTTGTGCGAAAGTGTTAGCATTGTCAATAGTATCATGAATCTCGTTACAAAATGCCACACGTTCCCGTTTATCATCAGGACGCAGAGCTTGTAACAACTATAACGTGTACGGCTTCATAACCAATCGACGTCCCAAAACACGCCAAATTATTGTTGTAGGTAGTTGTAACTCCCGACTGGCACGACGAGTTGATTTTGAAGGATTACATTGGAAAGCAGCTTGAATTCGTGCAACATTTTCTTCAAAAAACACGAGGGCGGCCAAGACTCTTTCCTTTACATACATATCCTGCATCCACAAACTATCGATACTCCACATTCGGAGCATCAATTTAGTAGCTCAACCTGAAACGTCTTTGCACTGTAATCACGGAAGTGCACTTCGCAAACTCGAGAACACAAATGATTTCTGCTGCGGAGTAGCCATTTTAAACATATGGCGGTTACCAAGACAAACAGAAGACAACTGACATCTAGCGGCTATTAAATAAACTAGACTATGTATTCGTTTCTCCAATAGCCGAGCCGAGGCGCAGCGATCGATGGTTTGGACAAAATAATACTTTGTAATGCGTATATTCTTTTTGAAACACGCTGTATAATATTTTAGAGAAGTATATCTTAACACGACCTACTTCTTGTTGGAAATTGAAAATATATTTGAAATTATTCATTTAACTTTTTAATGCAACGGTTCTCAAACTTTTTCAAGTGTAACAGAACTGGAAATATTATTTTTTTACACCCCAACCAAATTCCTTCTATTATTTAGCTATAGACTTTCCTGGATTAAATTATTTTCTCAAACCTAGCTGCATATTGTTATAAGCGAAACGAATAAATACCTATTATTTGTAATCTTATTTTGTAAAAAAAAATAAAAATTCTTTTTTGTTTTACAACACATAATGATCAAATTCGTATTGATGATACAATTCTAATTAAGACTTTCCCCATTTATAATAACTGCCTTTATACATAATAATTGGAAACGTTAACAATAATCTAATATTAATGAAGTACGTGATATAAATTATTTGAAATAACATATAAGAAAAATATTACACTATGAACATACTTTGGACATCTTCAAGGTCAGTACTGTCTCCACCACTGTCATTTAAATTAATTATAAATTCCTATTAAATTTATTTTTCAGAATTAATATCCATAAATAATAAAATCAAGTTCGCTTACTTAGACACAATTTATTAATATCACTCTGGGTATTAAAGCAAGAAACATCTCACATCTTAGATGTCTTTACGTTTCATTAAGCTCATCACAGGGGGTGCTATAAAATACTTACCTGGCTATTTAGTCAAATTAAAATATCTTGAAACGAACTATAACCTAGTGAGGATATACACATGAGATGTAACTTAAAAGAAATAATGGGAATAAGAGGGAAATGAAAGGAAGAGAAGGGGTGAATCATATAAGACATGAGTTGAGAAAATCAATCATTTTAGAAAACATCTCCAAAACGAATTTTATTCTTGATTTGTATTTTACATACTGTCAAAGATATGAAGATAGTTATAAATATAGTTTCCTCTTCAATTTTTTTTGTAGTATTCAAAAGCGATTCTCTTGGCGTTAGCAATGTTTATATATTTAAAAGAAAAACGGTACGGCTCCACCGTAGAAGGTAGTTCTAACGTTTAGCCATCTTTAGGGAATACATTATTTTTTCAACTAACTGTACATAGGGGAGAAATTTAAAATAGATCTCACTTAAAAAGTATTTCTTTACGTTCCTTACATTAATTTTTTTCAATTTCAAATAATTAAAGAAAAATAAGTCACACAGAATCAACCAGATATATTAAATTCAACATAAATGCAAGAATACTCCATTTTAAATTTGTACACACAACCTACATTGTATAAATAATAATCTACAGCAACTAACTTGTGTCTGTAATGTTCTAAACACAATGAACTTAATTCATCTATTTTAGTAGAAATTCTGTAACGCATTAGAATACAATGTTATACGGGGTGTGACTTGGAAATAATCGTATTGACTGTTTTGACGATATTCCTATCTGGACCAAGCAATGTTTGTCATCGTTCATTATTACATTTGGAGTCTGTTATAAAAGTTGCAATAACGGGAATTATTCAATTCAGTCGTAGCGTTGAAGTAGGTCGTGATTTTGCTCCCTGCCGGAATCGTGATGAGTACTAAAATAGAGCAACATGTTAACGTGACGTTCCGTGTTAAACTCAACAAAATCGGCAAGAAAACTTACAAATTACAACAGGAGGCTTATGGTAAACAGTGTTTGTCTTGCACTCGCATGTTCGAGTTATTTAAAAGTTCAAAGAAGGAAGGCAAGAAGTTGATTACGACGAACGTGTTCCGACTAGTGGTGCAGAAATCGGACGCAAACGTTGCGAAAATCGGTGGAATCAGTCCAAAAGATCGCCGCCTAAGCAATCAAGCTGTTGCTGAGTTGCTCAACATTGACAAAGGGAATATCCGCCAAATTCTTCATGAGCTAAATATGCGCGAAAATGGTGTCGAAGTTACTTATACCATAGAACAGAAGGAGAGTCGACTAACCATTTGTGCTGACACCTTTAAAAATATTAACGACATAAATTTTTTTAAGAACATAATTATCTATGCCGAGTTGTGGTTTTTCCAATACGATTCAGAAACGAATTGATGCATTGGAAAAGTTCCAGTTCGCCAAAGTATAAAGCGGCACGATTAAGCAAATAAAAATTCAAAATACTTATTCTTCGACATCAAGGGTTCCATTTATGTCGATTGGGTACTAGATGGACAGACCATTAAACAATAAGGAGGATTTGGAGACTCTTCGTGAACGGACTAAAAAAAAGAACTCGTGGATCCTTCATCCAGACAACACGCCGTCACACAACGCATTGTCGGTTAGGACGAAGCACAGCGCATCCACCATACTCACCCGACTTAGTCTCCTGTGACTTCTTCTTATTTCCAAAGGTCAAGTATGCGCTGAAGATAAAGAATTTCGTGTTAGTAGAAGCCATTAAGGTAAAAGCGAAAGAGGTCATGCAAAAACTAATATTCATGCACTTGCAGAGTTGTTGCAAACAGCGCAAAATTCGATTGGCGCGTTGTGTGGCTCAGAGAAGGGAATATATTGGGTCTGGGAAAAAGTTCGTGGCGTTTTTCCCGATAGATGGCATTGGTTGCCGATAACTAAAGAACAACAAGTCACAGCGACACCACCGACGGCTCGTTTTTTAGATGACCTTCCGAACGTTAGTTTGAGCGTAGAAACATTGTAATCGGTGCAGTGGTTGGCAAGTTATTCGCACTTGAAAATGGAGAAGAATAATGAGAAATTTCGCTATATTCTGCAATATTATTATGATAAGGGGAAGAACGCTGCGCAGGCTTGTGATAAAATTTGTGCTGTGTACGGTGAAGGTACTTTATCGAAATCTGTTGCGCGGAAATGGTTCGCTCGCTTTCGTTCTGGAAATTTCAATGTGAAAGATGAGTCACGCTCCGGTCGTCCAATCACTGAAAAATCTGATGAAATTCTTGAAAAAGTCCAACAAGATAAGCATATCAGCAGTGTCGATATTGGCATGGAGCTAGGCATTGACCACAAAACTGTTTTGAACCATTTACACAAAGCTGGTTACAAAAAAAGCTTGACGTATGGGTTCCTCATGAGTTGAGCGTGAAAAACATGATGGACCGAATTAACATCTGCGATGCGCTGCTGAAACGGAATGAAATCGAGCCGTTTCTGAAACGTTTAATAACCGGAGATGAAAAATGGATTACGTACGATAATCGGAAGCGTAAAAGATCGTGGATAAAGGATGGTGAGCCGTCACAAGCGTTCGCTAAGCCAACATTGACGCCAAAAAAAGTGATGCTGTGTGTATGGTGGGACTGGAGGGGAATCGTCCACTACGAGCTACTTCCAACTGGTCAGACGATTGATTCTCAACTCTACTGTGCACAACTAGAGAGATTACGCCAGGCGATTGAAAGAAAACGGCCCGAATTGATTAATAGGAAAGGTGTTGTCTTCCATCATGACAACGCCCGACCACACACTTCTTTGATGACCCGTCAAAAATTGAGAGAGTTTGGTTGGGAAGTTTTGATGCACCCACCTTACAGTCCGGATATAGCACCCTCTGACTATCATCTGTTTCGATCTCTGCAGAACTCTCTCAATGGAATTAAGTTGGTTTCAAAAGAAGCCTGTGAAAACTACTTGATTCAGTTTTTCGACCAGAAACCACAGAAGTTTTTCACCGATGGGATCATGGATCTACCAAAAAAATGGCGAAACATTGTCGATAATAATGGAGCATATTCGGTTTAAATGAATTCGTCCACGCGCCATGCGGGGACCAGTTGAATTTTACTGAAAAAACGCCACGAACTTTTTCCCAGACCCAATATTAAAAATGATAATATGTTATGATAAATGATAATAAATGATAATGATAATATGTTATTATAAATAATAAATTAAGTCAATTCGGTTTCTTCCTGACCCCACCCCGTAGTTCAGATAGGTGATGGTGGTTAACTTTTGTACAGCGAATCGTAAAAGTGTTCAAACACCATTGCTTCTGCTGAATTTTTTGAATAAGTTTAGTAAACAAATTATTAACTCATTTAAACTTAAAGAGAATTCTTCGTAAAGTTACCAATACTTGGTATTCATTAAACCAGATTCAATTAAAACAAAACATCAAAAGGTAGTAGCGTTTATACTTCTTATGCAGTCAGCTACATACATTTGTTGCGTGTTGCAATAGTTACGTCAGTTGGTGTGGTATTGTGGCAACGATGAAATGAAGAGGAAAGGTAGGAAACCTGCTGAATATCTGTCAACGTTCATTCAAATGGCGAAGCAATTCGATTTCGAGTTATAACGTCCACTGTCCGGATTTGCAATTAATTACGATCCATACAAACAACGTGTTCTGCAAAAGGAAATTGCTATTTGTCGTGCGCTTGTTTAGGCGACAGTAAATGAATAAGTTGCATAATAACGCTATTTCAGAAACTTAGTTTCAATGTTAAACAAACGATATTGCATAGATATATGCATATGCATACCTATACGTTACCAAATTTTGAATATAACTTTGATATTTGTAATTCTAATAATAATAATAGTACTTTATTACCCAGTAGAGTTAGACTAAATTTACGAAATAAATAGTATAAATAACTAGTACATTTTACCAGCTTTTCAGTTAGATTTTGTTATATTTCTTCTCGATTTTAGAGGAAGTGTAAATAGTAGCATTTTTCTGTGCGAATTAAAATCATCTAGATTATTAATTTGATCGTTTTCTTAGTAATTTTTCCGAAATTTTCTTTCACATGTTTGTTCCATTGTTTTGAACGTTAGTGTATTCAGTATCAGATAGTACTATTTCAGGATAGTTGTTTTATGCGTCTTCCTGCGCAGGCGTGACTTGTGAATAGTCGAGATTGTTAAGTGTCATATCGATCATAGACAAAAATAGATTTAAAATTAGTTTGGAATAAGATTTCATTATTTTTTTATGCACGTGTAAATTAATTTTGTTATTTGAATTTTTATATACTATTAATGTAGTTTATTTATTAGCGGACTGGATTATTATTCTTTTAGTAATTAAAATTAATATACAGGATAAGAAAATATATTCGCATCAAAATTAAAGATATAGAAAGATTAAAATCGATTCATTTATCTCGTTAATTTATATTAATGTAAAGCTAAAAGCGTAAACTTTATAAGAAATTAACCTTAATTCGTTATAACGTAGTTTGGCTAACCTTTATTAAAAAATTCCATTTATTTGCTTAGCTTATTTTGATTTGAATTCAGTTCATAAGTTATAAATCTTTCATAGAAGAAAATATGTAATGTATAAAAATAGAGAAAGGAATGTAATTTTCTATTTGAATCTGCCTGTCAACCAGCATCGTATATAACGAGTTTAATCATACCTAACGTCCTGTTGTTTCCATTAAAAATATATAAAGATTTAGAGTATAATTATATTAAAAAAATAAAATAATATACAGTAATTTTTATATATAAGCACGAGTAAGTTTCATATAATAAAGTATTACATTATATATATAACAATTTCGGTAGTTAATATGGTGTATAAATATCTTTATTATATTATACTCAATTATAAAAGGTGTTTCAAATTTCGCAGTTTTTTAAAGAATAAATAAAACACATAATTTGCATTCACTTTCAAAAACTTTTTATTGGTAATTGAAGTATAAGTTATGACATTTATATGCCAAAAATAATATCTGCCAAATGGCTTGCTCTTGCAACTCCACAGACGTCCACTCTTTTGTTAAAATTTTCAACGACATTTTGACATAATTGAGGCTCTATCTTACCAATGACACGAATAATTTCATCTATCAAAGCAGGAATTGATTGTGGATTGTTTTTATAAACCTGACTTTTCACATAACTACAAAGAAAATAGTCTAACGGTGTCAAATCACATGATCTTGGTGACCAATTAATATCACCGTTTCTTGAGATTACACGTACAGGAAATTTTTCTCTCAATAAATCAATTGATTCGTGTGCAGTGAGGTGTAGCGCCATCCTGTTGAAACCACATATCCTCTAGATCAATATTCATTAATTCAGGCCATAAAAATTCGGTTATAATCCGACGATATCTATCACCATTGACAATTACAGTCACCAGCTGCACTTCAAAGAAGTAAGGTCCAATTACACCACCTGACCATAATGCACACCAAAGAGTAACTCGTTTAGGATGCACAGGTTTCTTATGAATAATTCGTGGATTTTACTCACCCCAGATACGGAAATTTTGTTTATTAACATAGCCACCCAATTCGAAATGTGCCTCATCGGAAAACATTATTTTTCGAAAAAAATCAGCTGGTTGTTCATTGACGAAATCGTCAAATGAACGACGTTTTAAATGATCTAATGGCTTCAGTTCCTGTGTTATTTGAACCTTATATGCCTTCAGAGCTAAATCGTTGTGTAAAATACGCCATGTTGTTGATCCACTAAGTCCAAGTTGTCGTGGACGTCGTCTAATGGACATTTCAGGATCTTCAGCAACACTTTCACGAACCAAACCAACATTTTCATGTGAACGACCACTAGGACTGTATTTTTCACTTTCTTGATCTTCCACTAAACCGATCTCTTGAAACTTTTTAATAATTCGACCAATAGTGCTTTCAGATGGACGATTATGTAAACCATAAAATTCACGTAATTTTCTAAAAACTCTTTTCACAGAACGCTGATTTTCATAAAATAACTCAACAATTTGAACGCGTTGTTGTACCGTGCGCGTAGCCATTTTTGTAAATGTTATACATCACACTTTTTAAATGTCCACATACCCTGACAATTTCAGTGCGCCATCTATATTTTATTTATTCTTAAAAAAACCGCGCAATTTGAAACATCCTTTACTTGAGTTTATTTTTTAATTTAGTGCGCGAAAACCAATATATAAGTACACATTCATGTCCAGTTGTCGAAACTTATTTAAAAGTAAATAAAGGCACCTCTCTAATTCAAATTTGTGAATCTACAATCTACTTTTTCCTATCAAGTCAGTATACATCGAATATTCAATTTCGAGCATAAAAGAACCGTTTCCTGGTTTCAAATTCTGTGACTGGTTTTAGTTTTACTTCAATATACACGCCTAATATTCGCTCTCGGTCTGTCCCAGTTCACTCTTTAATTTTCATTTCAGATTGCATCTGCATCAAAGCGAACGAACACATTTACCAACTAATATGTTTAGTTATTGCATTTAATCGTCGATTTCTTTTTAACGTGGTTGTAATTGCATTTCTGATTGTAGAATGGAATCCATTTAAGAGGACAGGAAAAAATACAGCGATCATCAGCTCTCTCTAACTCACAATGTTCGCTTGGGGTCTGAAGTGATCAATCATTTCGTCGGATAGGGCGACACAATTCATCATATCTCATATTCGAAGACAGCGGAAGTTAAATTAAATAAGTTTTCGTTTTGGAACTTTGGCAAAAAGAAATGGCTTTAATTCAACTACAATGTGTTGTGTGGTCATGTAGAAACTTCATTCATGATTAACATTTTATTTTCTTAAATGTGTGTAATGATATTTCCATGAATAATTGGAAATAATGAAAGAAAGACATAATTACCTTTCTCAGTAAAAATAATAGTTATATTCACAATACGTATTTACATTTTATAATAATAATAATAGTAATAATTTATTGATATATATGTACATACACACGTCATTACATGATATAAATAAATATCAGGTTGTTACATATGAATTGTCCGATTTTGTGAGGAATAAAAAAAAGTCTAAATTTAAAAAAAATATAAATATTTATTCTGCAAAATAGTCTCCATTTACATCAACAGTTTGTTGCCAACGGCCTGGAAGCGGAAAAATTCCCTTTGAAAAGAAATCTAGGTTTTGACGGCTCACATATTGCTCAAACACTGCTATTACAGACTCCCAGTCAGGGAAGTCCCCATTTTTTAAGTGATTGTCTAAACTTCGGAAAAAATGAAAATCAGTTGGCGAAAGGTCAGGTGAATAAGGTGGGTGAGGGAGAATTTCGTAACCAAATTCCGAAAGTTTTTGGATGGTCTGTCGTGCAACATGAGGTCTTGCATTATCATGAAGAAGTATGAGTCCATGTCTATTGACTAGTGAGGGCTGCAAGCGGCTTAATTTTCCATGCATAGTTTCCAGTTCGGCACAATAGGACGCTGCCGTGATGGTTTCACCAGGTTGCAAAAATGAATAGTGAATAATACCCTTACTGGTCCACCATACAGTCACCATAATCTTTCGCGGGTGAAATGATGCTCGTGCATGCTGTCTTGGTGCTTCACCTCGATATAACCATTGTCCTGATCGTCTCCGGTTATCATAAAGTATCCACTTTTCGTCACACGTTACCACTCGATGAAGAAACGGTTCAACTTTCTGTCGATTAGCCAAAGAGGTAACCACCTCTAATCGACGGGGCTTATTGGCTTCCGTTAATTGGTGCGGCACCCATCGATCGAGTTTCTTCACTTTGCTAATCGAAGAAAGGTGACGACTAATGGTGTCAATGGACACTTGAAATGTTTCTGCAAGGCTACGCACTGTTGTCGACGGATTACTTTCAACTTCTACACGCAGCTCGTCGTCATTAACGGTGCTACGCGCATATCCGCGATCGCCGTAATGTGCGTTCATTACACGTGGTTTCACCGAACGTCTGATTAATTTCTCGCGTTGCTGCAGCTGCCTTTAATCCCTTTTTAAATTGAAAGAGGTAAATTGCCCGAATATCTCTTGCCGACAGTATTTCCATAGGCGAGACAAGGACAGGTGTATTAATCTTTCCAAGAAATGGAACAGGTACACACTTCAAAATAAATGCCCTTTTCTACAAATACAATAATAATTTTCACCAAAAACATACCCGTCTTCACACAGGTGAGATTCAGTTCAGGCTGAAGGAAAAAACGGACATTACATTTGTAACAACCTGATAAATACACAAAAAAAACCTTTGTGGCTCACAATAAATACACCACCAAACACTTTAAAATTCACAAGATGTATACAAAACACCAGAATAACAATGAATGATATTAACCGATTACATTGTATGTTAACAAAATATTCACTCACCTATGAAAATAGAAAAAAACATTTAAAGCCTTTACTTCAGGTCTTTTTCATATCTTTAAAGAAGGTTTATTGTTAACAAAATTTAGAACGCATTCTCCTATTATTAAAAGATTATTAAAAGATTGGGCACTAGTCAATTCACGTCTGTGAGGCAAACTTTGAAAGTTATGACAATACAAAAGAGTATTATAATCAGTTCCACGATTTGGGTAAACATCAGTAACGTTAATCAATTAAGGTCAACCCTTTTTCACAATAATTTTCGTATTCCGTATACGTATTTCGACACAGAGAGTCAAACACACACTGCAGAGCCAGTGTGTGTTTGGCTCTCGACGACGTAGGTCTAGTACCGTCTTTGCGTTTGTGCGGATGTTGTCGGCGTTTCGAGTACGACACTGTGATTAATTATCTGCTGATGATGACAACTTAATTGTCGAAATAATCGAGAAACAAACGCACATTAATATAACAAGGCGTGTTTGATTGTTAATCAATTAAGGTTAACCCCTTTCCACAATAATTTTCGTGTCCTGTATATGTACGTATTTCGTCAGGGAGAGCCAAACACATTGCCAAGCCAGTGCGTGTTTGGCTCTCAACCGTCTGAGTCTAGTACGGACTTTGTATTTGCGTGGAGATTGCTGTGGTTCCAGTTGCGACACTGTGATTAATTATCTACTGATGATGACAACTTAGTTTTCGAAATACGTATACAGATTACGAAAATTATTGCGGAAAGGGGTTATATTAATCTTAATTGATAAATTTAATCATCCACAGTCTCTATCAAAACTTACAATGTTAATGCTGTTCCAACAAATTCCTACGAGGCAAATAATCATAGTGTTGCGCCTGAAACCACGGCAAAATTTGCATGAAGACATAGTCCGTACTAGACTTACACCGTCGAAAGCAAAACACACTGTGTGTTCTCTTCGACATTACCAATTGTATCCTGTATGCGTCTTTCGATAACTAAGATGTCATTTTCAGTAGCTCTCTGGAAATAGAATAGTGTTTCAACACCGTATACAATTTTTCTACTGAACTTGTGAGTTTAACTTTCGACATACTAGGATACGAATTTTCGTGTGGCAAGGGCTTTTTTTATATTTTTAATTAACCCCTGAGCCATGGTCTCTGATGTAATTTGCATACATTTATTTTATCAATTTAGATCATCTTTCGAAATAAAGTTTGCATGCATGTTATACCATGATACTTTTTACTTAGTTTTATAGTATTTAAATATTGATGCAATCTATTATTATTCAAGAGTTTAGAAAAATGCCAATAAAATGGATGATGTACTCGTATGTATAAGGAAAGCCGGTGCCACGATAGTTATGAATATTTGAGAATCATGATAGCGAAGTTCGTTTAAATTTTTGTCGCGTAGACAGGATCATATCCACTCCATCTATGCGGTGTATGCGTGTCATTCGGATGACTTATTTCAAATTTTTTCCACTCCGAAGATGTCTTTCAAAATATTAAATTCCTCACGTAACTGTATTGTTGAATGACGGAAAATTTCACGTCCTCCTGCACTAAGAGACACATACATATATGCGAGTGTATGTGTTATTGTCTATTTGTTCGAGTAGAAATAATTTCCATCATATCTATCGTCGTGCAAGAAAATGATACGTATGCATAAACAGCATGCACAAAAATGTGAAACTGTTCATGTAAAATTTGTGAAACTAAATAATACTGTAAACGGGGTGATTTTGGCATAAAGAAATTTTAAAATGTGTCTTTATAAAGTCTTCAAGCATGAGTATTTAAGGTCAAAATTTTAAAACATATTTTAGTATTACTATTTTATACAAGTACTAGCTGTACACTGCGCGCGTTGCTACACCACCAACTAAAATAGATTTGAAGGAAAGACATTACACAAATATTCAATTCATTTTGAGTCATTTTTTTGATTTTGTTCATTTTGAAAAAATTGTGACATTGCAGCGTTTCGTTTCAATTCGATATTTATTGAAGTGCTGTGGGATACACAATATTTCTTGTTCTCCATCTGGTGCGTAAACGAATAAATCAGAAGCTCTTCCGGCGCGTGAGCAGGCCACATAGAGCTGCCCACGTGAGAAGCATGGATTCTCCAAAGTTAATCCACACACTTGCAACGATTGTCCTTGTGTTTTGTTGATAGTCATTGTGAAAGCGAGTCGTACCGGGAACTGCAAACGTTAGAATTCGAAAGTCATATCTGTCGGGATCATTGGGATACGTGGCAACAGTACGCCTTCCCCTTTGAATTTTCCAGTCAAAATTGTTGCCTCGATAACATTGTTCATCATTTTCTTGACCGAGAATCTGGTTCCGTTGCAAAGTCGTGGTGGATTTATGTTTCGAAGAAGAATGATGGATACGCCAATTTTCAATGTAAGAACGTGCGGTGGCATGCCTGGAAAATCAAACGAATTCAAGAATTCAGTTGGATAGTTGACAACTTCGTCTTGATTCACCACAGTATCGATGGACTTATATGTTGTCGTTTCGCCGGATATTCCATTCTGAATGGTGAAGTTGATGGTATTGACATCAATGTTTTTGGCCACTAATATAGTATGGGTACTGAGCCACTGATGATTTTCGTAGTTCTGTGCAATGTTTGGGAAAACTTTTTGCACCAATTCGTCTATGCTTTCTGTGATCTTACAGAAGTTTGCTGGCAAGGTGATACATTGCGTAGATTCATCAATTTGCATTCGCCCATTTCCAATATCCCTTAATTGTTTTGCAAAATTTCCAATTGGAATGGCAGTGGCGCCATCTGTCGAAAATTGGTCGTACCGACTTTTAAACCTTGGTGGGCTCATGCACAACAACTTTGCTGAAGATCATCACATGATCAAATGCATAGTTTACGATTCTATAAAGGACATACAGACAAACATTCATTTTTATATATATAGATTGTTACTTTGAACAATTTATTCGAATCGTTTCGGTAAATTAACAATAAATACTTTCGATTTGCTTTTGAAATCTCGTCTTCACAGGAAAAAGTTTTATTTTATAAAAAATTGAAGTGGTGAATTTGGAAATGAAAAATAATAAATAATTGCAAATTAAAGTAGAACCTGTTATACATATCATTTACTGCACGTTTGTGGTTGTACTAAATGATTCTTTTTGTGGAATATACCCTGAGTATTAAATAGAGTGATATAAACTAGAAGAGAAGCTCATGAAAAATAAAAATCCTATTTAATATTTTTTTCAGGCAACGTTTCTCAATCCATACATATTTGCGACACAATTTTCAATCACGATTCTAATAATCATGCCGCCACCCCCGCGCCCCCTTCGATCAAAAATATTTTTCTATTGAAATCGTGCTACGTGCTACAAGTTGAATCTGTTTTGACGCTAGGACCGCACCATGACACTACCTTAATTACATTACCACGAAAGGGTAAATCTATTGATATTGGCAACACTGATCGCTGCACTGATAAAATCAGAATAAGGTAATTTTGATGGAGCCTGTTGCTGTAGGTAATTTTGATGGAGCCTATGGTCGATGAACTTAATCACTGAAGGTTGATATATAACCCCTTTCCACATTAATTTTCGGATTCTGTATACGTATTTCGACAACTAAGTTATAATCATCGGCAGATAATTAAACAGTGTCGCACCTGGAGAACTACGGCGAACATTCCACACACGATCTGTACCGTTGAAAGCCAAAACGCACACTGAGTGTGACTTCAGTGATTAAATCGGAATAAGTGTATCACTGTCACTCTCTGTGTTATATCTAATTTATCTGAAATTCTCAAGACTCCGAAAGATGGGGCACCTTCAGGGCTTAACTACTGCACTGAAACTCATCCGTACAAATGGGTACGAAACGTCGGCAGATATACGAGTGACGCGGTTCCAGCCCGGAAGCCCAGAAGCAGATAGCATGGACCACGACCGCGAAAGTATACTTACCAGATTAATTATTAAGCTCGTTTGTAATTTTGTCAAAAAGTACTTTATTGCTTTTTCCAGTAAATTAATCAATTTTTTAAAAAAATTAAATTTTTTCTAATTTTTTTGATAAACTCGAGCCTCCCTTTAGTGTTATAGCGCTCCCCTAGGGCAGCATGCCTCACAGGTTGAGAATCGCTGAGTTAGAAGGATACATTGAGGAGAATGACTGTCAGCTGTGACGTACTTTCAAAGTATAACAAACTTCCATCTTTCTAATTTAAGAATACTTGTTCCTTTGTTTTATTGAACAAGTCAATAAATTTTTATAAGGTATTTAAATGAGTTGTTGATTTTGCGGGACCTTGTATGTTCAACAATTCCAGTACAAAAAATATTTGATAATATTTAAACATTTATTCCATGCCAGTTGTTACTTTTTATTTTTTACACCGTAAAATTGTTCACATTAGCTAAGTAGTTTCAAATAAATCGCCCAAATTATAAATAAGTCCTTCCAAACATCAAGTTCTTCAATAAATTTGTAACAACCATTTATACTTTTCAACTTTTGAAATTTTAATTATATATTCTCACATGTAAAAACATGTTAAAATACAAGAACTTATTCCATTCCGAATGTATGAATGCTGGTTAGCTTTGTGATTAGAAATCTCAGAAACCACAAACAAAAACAATAAAGACATCAAAAATACAGTTTATACGTTCCTTGTTAAAGAACGCCGCCCTCATTCTTATGCATGTATTCAAGAAGTTATGTGCGATGTAATTCGGCTTCCGTGAAGTTTCTAAACTGTGTTTGTTTTAGCCTTGTCTGCCTGTTTACAAAGTGAAACCTTTTTTTGCATAAAAAGTCATCACAAGTTAAATTATTCTAATAAGTATATAAAATAATAATTTCTTTAGCTAGGTTTTCTATTAATATGTAATTGAAGATTTTTGCTACTGAAAGATGTGAGGTGAAAATAAATATATTTAAATTTTTCTTAAGCATATTAACATATTCATATAAAATACAGCTTGTGTTACAATTCTTGCTTGTCGCAACCCAACGTTTCATTTGTTAATGATCTTTTATTTAGTATTTGAATATTAGAATTATATTTTATAGGTCGCCTTTAGCGATAATTAAATTTGGAAATTATAAAAGCAAAACAAGGACTTGAATATCGAAAAAATTGTATAAAATGCTTATTATTTAATGACAATCAGAATCACTTTAGGAGGATATTTGTTACGGCAAAGTACATAAAATTAACAATGAATAATAAAAATAAATGTCCCAATGTAATCTAAGTAATAAAGAAAACACAACAAATTTAACATTAGTTACAAGTTAAGAGTTAAAAAAGTTTTTGAATCATCGGTATTAAGAAGCCTTCTTTTTGAAAACTCAAGAAGCATTTGATATTTTTCTCAAAAATTATCTGGATTATTGCAATTACATAAAGATGCCACTTCCTTTACAAGCAATAATTTTCAGGGCCATTCAGATTAACAAGGGATGCAAGCATATAAACATCCCTTTCATTTAATTAGCGGAAAGGTAAAATATTTATGCATTATACATACGATTTTTTACCTTACATTTTGTCTGTTTATAAGTATATGTATTGATTCGTATTCCTAAGCATTCGCCTTGAATAGTTGCGAACGATAATTGTAGATCACCAGTTACAGAGACCCATATATGTATAATAATACAATAATCGCATTATTACTTTTTCGCAAGTAATGGACTGGTACGCTTCGCATCAGACGACACACGCGCACTCTGGGTAGAATGGCCTTCATGCGGGTCTAACCGTACCTCGCCTCGTCTTTATCTCCTCTGAAGCTCAACTTCCTGAGCTCTTAGGCTCAACTCTCTGTTATGAGCTTTCGAATCCTACTAATTCTTGTTAAATTTCCCAGACTATTTATAAAATTACCAATTTTTGTTACCAACTCTAGATACAGAGGGATTATCTTCTTCTTCCTCCACCTTTAATATATTCCCTTTCTGGAAATACATTAAAGAAAATCAATAATAGATTCAATATCTAAAATTCAAAGTATAACATTATATAAATTAAAAATTGTTTTCAAATTGACACACCAATATACAAAATAGGAAAACGTAATATAACAACCATAAATATATCAATAAAACCTTTCCGGGATTATATTCAGGAAAATACAAATATACACACACACACACACACACACACACACATATATATATATATATATATATATATATATATATATATATATATATATATATACGAGGGTAGTTTGACAAGTAGTGAGAATGGAAAAGAAAAATGAATTTTTTAAATACAAAATAATTTTTATTTTTCAATGTAACCTCCTAAAATAGCAACACATTTATTCCGACAGTGCTCCAATGACCTTACGCCATCTCTAAAATGCGATTCCGGAAGGCTTGCAAAATACTCATTTACGAAGATGATAAGCTCGTCGTTAGACGAAAATTTCTTTCCACCTAGTGTCGTTTTCAATTTTGGAAAAAGGTGGTAGTCGGAAGGGTCTAGATCCGGCGAATAAGGGGCATACGGTATTAATTGGAAATGCAACTCGTGGATTTTGGACATCTTGGTGAAACAGAATCTTTTTCTTTGCCATTCCTGGCCGTTTAGCACGAATCTCAACATTCACTTTTTGTAGAAGTTCTGCATAATATTGTCCGTTTATTGTGGCACCTTTCTGAAGGTAATCAATGAGCAAAATGCCCTTTGAATCCCAAAAAATTGATGCCATCACCTTGTTTGCCGATAAAGTGGTTCTCACTTTCTTTGAAGGTGCAGAACCACGTTCTAATCATTGTTTCGACTGTTGTTTAGTTTGGGGTATACTGTAGTGTATCTAGGTTTCATCGCAAGTAACAAATCGCCTACAAAAATCAACCGGAATTCCGCTTATAAAGGTCCAAACACTCATTGGAAATGCGCAAACGAGTGAACTTTTGATCAGTCGTAAGCAATCGCGGCACCCATCTTGCCTAAAGCTTCGAAAGGCCCAATTCATTCGTTAAAATGTGGTGTACGCGTTCTGTTGAAATGTTTACTATGTCTGCTATCTCTCTCACTTTGAGTCGTCGATCTTGCGTAAAAATATTATGGATTTTTACAATCATTTCCTTAGAAGTCACGATTTTGGGTGCTCCAGAGCGCGCTT
Organism: Dermolepida albohirtum; assembly: GCA_031893035.1. Taxonomy (NCBI): domain Eukaryota; kingdom Metazoa; phylum Arthropoda; class Insecta; order Coleoptera; family Scarabaeidae; genus Dermolepida; species Dermolepida albohirtum. Next base: position 73,561 of record JAVIWB010000953.1, on the reverse strand, counting down.
CATCAACACAGCTTGTTCTACCACGTTTAAATTCATTTACCCATCTACTTATTGTGGCGGATGATGGAGCAGAATCACTTAATGTTTCCCGTAACTCATCTTTTATTTTGATAGTTTTCATACCCTTAATTACGAAGTATTTAATCACCGCACGATACTCTGCTTTTTCCATTTTAACAAAACGACGTGTCGCTTCTTTGCCAATCAGCTGTCAAAAATAAACTAATCAACCGATTTATCTAAATATCGGAATGTAAACATAAATAGGCAACCTAAATTACAGTGCATTTGTTTTACTAATTAGAGCGCCACCTATGTGTCATTCTCACTACTTGTCGAACAATCCTCGTGTATATATATATATATATATATATATATATATATCTAATACCTAAAGGTATAATACCTAAAAGGAATATGAGCTATATTTAAAGGATTACCATTTATTACTCTCTTAAAGTTAAATCTATAACACAAATATAAATGCATTCCGACTATACAATGCATTTTACCTTATGTAATTAGATCCTACATTAATAATATTATACATTAAGGGAAAATACACATAAATGTACTTGAAATAAATTAATATAAATACCATACAGCATTAACACCTCCATTTGCATTTGGAAATATCAATTACGTAACATTTTTATTTGAATAAAATTAAAAATAAAAATAAGAAATGAAAATATTATATCCAAAAAATTACGCATACCATTACGAACACCTGAAATTAATTCATAAAATCGAGAATCGCCTGTACTTTACACAAATGTTTATGACGTTTTATGAAAGGAAACATAGATAAGCATTATTTTTTATTCTTTTTGGATTCTTTGCCTTTGTAAAGTCATCCACTGTATCTGTGGTGTAAATGCATTTTCGACAGACTAATTAACTATTAAAGAATGAAAGGAACAACTACAATTAACAGCTCGGCAGTATGTCTTTGCAATAGTTAAGTCTTTTCCTTTTTTTGGTGTCACAAGCAACATTGGCATGCAGTGGATGAAAATAATCTCACATTAAGAATATTTAAATACATTGAACAAAGGTTATTTACCTTTGCAAGTCGCTATTGATTTCAATAATGTTAATGGAATGTCTGGAGATCCACACATCATCGTTTTTAATTCATAGACACTAACAAGAGACAGCAGAGCTACTAGAGAACTATCTCTATTTTATGTGTATGTACTTATTCCCTTTTAATACAGGTGGTTTCCGCTTTCGATCTCCTTTTAGCAATTGCATTGATCGTACGCTAACAATTGCTCCTTGAATAATACAAAATTAATTAAATTCTGTCTCTCAGACGACACATACACTGATTATTTGGCGGAATGATCTGGTATGATCCAGATCAGACTCACCGAAACTCTCTTGATTGATTAGAATTTCCCGTCAATTTATATAACCCATATTTTATTACACACTCTACACATAAAAGTTATTCTGTTGTTCCACATTTTCGTCTTCAAAGACGGATAATTGTTTTATTATATGCACGTGGCTCACAATTACACACGTCTTGTTCATTACTTATAAGGACACATCATAAACGGAGACAATAAATGCAATAACTATACATTGAAAAGAACTACTAAAATATAATTAAGCGATTATATAAAATAGAATAAATGATTACAAACTTTTCAAATTAAGCAGACTACGATATAAAAATGGGAAAATAATAATAATAATATAAAGAAAACGATTATAAATATATTCCAATATTACGATGCATTTATATTTAATACATGCAGGAAAATACAAATTAAGTACCATCTTCACTTAAATGAAATCAAAATAGAAACTTTCTTTTCAAAAAATTGCACATACTATTATATATGTGACTAAGAGAAACCCGACCTTTTTTTAAACAATTTTCTGTACAAATGTTTATAAAAGTGCAGCAAGATAGCAATAAAACTTTGTGTTGTTTTTTAACAAACTCTAACGAAAGAAATGCTTTTTTCTTTTCTTTATTTTGAATCAGTTTAGTTGGGTTATTCCATTGCGCCAGTGTATAGTTGCGAACTAATGTACTAAAATTCCATGACTTCGAAGACAACCAAATTATCGCTCCCTAAGCGGTTCTGAAAGGGGTCGTATCGTTAGACTTTATGAGGCGTGTATTGCATATTGTGAAATCGCCAGACGAATGCAAAGGAATACACAGTTATTCGTTGTGAGAGACGCGGGTAGTAATTCTGATAAGGTAACGAAATAAAAACGCATTATCTTAATAACTTGCTATTAAATCAATTACATTGATGGCCAACAAAGCCAGTTAATTAATTAAAGGGAAAATATATGATGAACACAGAATGCAAAAACTGTTAATGGTGGGATAAATAGAGACGAAAATATTTCTTGGAAGAACATTTGTTGGTTACATCCAAAAAATTAAATTTTAATTACGTGGTAACAAAAACAAATCGGTATGGTAAAAACTATTCGAATTTCTAGAAAATTTCCGTAAAGATATATATTGACACAGATTGTATTAAAGCAGTAAACAATCTTCTTCTGGGCTTCCGGCCTGGAACCGCGTCACTGGTATAACTGCCGACGTTTCGTACCCACTCATACGGGACGGATAATTGTTTTATTATATGTAGGTGCTCACAATTGCACACGTCTGGTTCATTGCTTATAAGTACACATCATAAACGGAGACAATTAATAAATGCAATAACTATACTTTGAAACTATACTAAAATATAATTAAGGGATTATATAAAATAGAATAAATGATTACAAACTTTTCAAATTAAGCAGACTACGATATAAAAATGGGAAAATAATAATAATAATATAAACGAAACGTCGGCAGTTATACCAGAAGAAGATAGTATGGACGACGACCGCAGAAGTCTATGTACCAGAGTAATAAACACTCTTAAAAAAAGGCATATTCATTTCAAGAAACTTGCACTTAGCCAATAATAAACCGAGTACCTAGTTGCCTTAACTTAGCTAGCCCTAAAAATTTTTACCTCTGTGCGTAAGGTTGGTGGAGTTCTATATTTGTGTTTCTATTATCTTGTATCCTGTGTTAAATTTCCATTCTATGGCATTCCTTTTTTCTCCACTTCTTTACTTCTGCCTATTCATTTGATTCTTGGTCTTCTTTTCTTTTATTCTTCCGCACTTACACTGTACTGAAACTGAAGGTCTGTTAACTTGAAATGAGATTATATGGGTCACAGTTTTGTCCCAAAAAGCTCTCACCACGTCCCAACCTAATTCACTATTTAAAGAGCTTAATTAATAACGGTTCTTACAAGCAAATATCTCAACCTAATACCGTCCAGTTCCGCTTCTCAACACGTTTCTACTATGCCCCCATTCACTTTAAATACTAGGATACTTTTGAGAGAATCGAATGTAATTAAAGAGTGAATATTCATTGGTGAATTGATATGGAAGACCCCATTTAATACATTTAGTACAATTTTTGTCATTCGTTTATTAACACAGGCTTATCATCAAATTTATGAAATTACCTCCATACAAATATGACCTCCCTTCACAATATCGAATCATCTTTCTGTTAAAGACCTCGTCGAACTAGAAGATTCTGATGTCTACAGGATTCTATGGAAAACAAAATATTTGGTTGGCGTTAGTAAACAAGAAAATTGCATTAGGGTACTGGTCATGGTAAGGTTTAAATTTGCTGAAGATAGACTGAAAGCCAAACACTAAATTCAGTTTACTTTTGGACAAGTTCTATTCAGCAATATTTACTACTACAACCGCAAAATTCAAGTATCCGTAAACATGCTTACACATTTTAACAATTTCAGCCATGAAGACAGCTAATTTTTACCAAAAATCGGAATATTGTGTGCCAGTAACCTAAAATGATTCCCATATAATCTTATCACGAACTAACAGACCTTCAGTTTCAACAAAGCAAAGTCGGCAGATATTTCTTGAAACAGTGGATGAAACCTTGGAAAAAGAAGAAGATGCAGTATCAATAGCGTAGTTCCAGATTGGAAAGAAATTTTTAAACTAATTTTAAACTAATTCCATTCTGACCAAAATTCATTTTTTTAGAAACCTTCTAAATAGTTTAATTAAGCCTATCTGAACAGAAATTTCAAATATGCAAGTGGCACTATGTTTTTCCCAAATTGTCTAAAATTTTTATAACTTGTTCTGTATATATTCCAGAATCAAAACCAAAATGTCTATTCTCCGACGTTGTTCAAACATATGGCGTTTGCCATTTAATTTCAAGTCAATTAGGACATATAAGAGAACATCCCTTTGGTTCGTGTCAGCGAGTGTTGCGTACAGATTGGCATAAATATATGTACGTAAATCCAGTAATTAAACGTTAAAAATCGATATTTCGAGAACACTTCGACAATGTAAATTATAGATATGTCAGTGTCATACGTACATGCTGCATATACATAAGGACCATTAGGCGTGTTTTGTAATTTTCCTCTGACAGACACCGCTCAGAGAATAGTACCTATGTATGTACACGTACATATACACATACATACAGACCTTGATTTTCGTTGAGCCCTTTTAAATTATCTGATATTTTTACAGCAATCCATTACTATCACCTAATTCTTCATCTTATAACGTTGACACTACAGTAGCACTTTGAGGTAAAAATAGAATATTTGTAATGTCATTTAATAAACGGAGTTTCTTCAAATAATATAGTTACATTATTTATTATAGTTACAATGTACAGGAAGGACAATGCGAGTTACAACAAGAAAGCTTTGCATGGATAAAGTTATCTGTCATCTGTGTACATTAATAGTAAACGACTTATAGTTGTTTTCATCACTTATTGCTGTTAGCTAGTCTCGAGATCAATCTAACTGATAAACTACATTTAAATTTCTTCTACAGAAATTTCAGTTACTTAGCCATTAGATTAGTATCTTATAGACATATAATCGCACGAAGTAGCAACGTTGTTTAGTGATGATGTACCTGATGCTTGGGAAGACCTATCTGCTCTAGCATCAGGTACAACACCGCTGAACAACGTTGCAGCTTTGAAATAGCTGATGTCAAAGAAGATCAAAGTTTTAATTACTTAGCCAGTAGATAACTATCTTATGGACAATGCAATCATACCAAGTGGAAACGTTGTATAGTGGTCATTGCAACGTGGATATTCTTGATACTAGAGAAGACAAAAGTGTTAATTACGTAGCCACTAGGTAACTATCTTATGGATAATACAATCACACCAAGTATCAACGTAGTGGTGATGTACCTGATGTTATAGAAGATCTATCTTCTCTAACAACATGTAGATACATCATGACTGAATAGCGATTCAACTTCGAGATACCTGGTGCTAAAGCATATCTACGTTTTAGTAACATAGCCAGTAGATAAGTATATTATGGATAATACTATCGTAACAAGCACAAACATTGTTTAGTGGTGATGTACCTGATGCTAGAGATGAACTGTCGTCTCTAACATCATGTACATCACCATTTTCCTACTTACTTATTCCAAAGTTTATCTACCATGAGGTGTAAAACTGTGGAGTTGAGTTGACTAGCTTATTCAATTCCTTTCTATTCTGTGTCAAGTTTCTAATTGCATTCCATCGAATATTTCTCTCTTGGCCCATTTTTCTCACTTTCTCTTACCACAATTTCTTAAGTCTTCGTCATTCCTGAACTCGCGCTCCATACACTCACTTCGTAAGCCTTGCTTCTGTCGTTCTGTATACATGTTCCAGTCGTCCTAGGTGTCTATCCTGAATTCTTATCAAGATTGGTTTTATTTTGAATTTATTTCTGAATACATGATATTGTCTCATCTCGTCTTTCCATCTACTTTATTCAAGAATCTTATTTCAGTTGTGTTTATTCTACTCTTATCTTACATTTGCTTGTAAGGGTTAATATTTCGCTACCGTATAATAATGTGAGATTTACTACTCTTTTAACTACTTTTATCCTTATTCCTGCTGTTATTTCTCTTCTCTCCAGGAATGTTGCTCGTAATCCATTGTATATTCTTCTTACTTTTGCTATTTTATCGTTTATTTCTTTTTCCAATTTACCGTTTCTTCTATTGCTGTTCCTAGGTATGTTAATTCTTCTACGTGCTCTATTTTCTATCCTTCCATTCTGATATCGCGTCCACTGTTATCATGTCCTTTTATAATCGATTTCGTCTTCTGTACATTTATTATTATAAAGGGTTTTCCAATAAGGACTTGACAACTTTTTTTCAAAATAAAATGCAGACCATTTGAGATATTTCAAAAACTTTATTATCGGGTTGAAGTACAATCAAAACATTTATGAATGGAACTCGACTTCGTTCATATGGCCACCGCGGGCACGTTTGCAGCGGTCGATTCGTTGGACCCAATTTTCGATGACTCGGCCACACAATTCGGCCGAAACGGCTGCTATTTCGCGTTCAATGTTGGCTTCGAGCTCTTCCAACGTTGTCGGCTTGTTGGCATAGACCAATGACTTGACGTAGCCTCAAAGAAAAAAGTCTAGAGGCGTTAAATCGCACGAACGAGGCGGCCAATCGACTGGTCCATTTCTTGAGATAACACGCTCATCAAACTTACTCTTCAATAAATCGATTGTAATGAAGTGGTGTTTCATGGAACACATGTGGATTTTCACCCGACCAATAACGCATATTTTGCTTATTGACGAACCCATTGAGCCAAAAATGAGCTTCGTCACTGAAAATGATTTTGCGATGAAATTGGCGCATCTTTTCCAGAGCCCAATCGGAGAATGTACGTCACTTCAAATGGTCCATCGGCTTCAATTCTTGAGTCAGCTTGATCTTGTATGGGTGTACACGAAGATCCTTACGCAAAATTCGCCATAAAGTGGTCTGGGCGATGCCCAACTCTTGAGAACGCCGTGGAATTGACTGATTTGGATCATTTGCTACGGACGTTTTAACGGCAGCGATATATTCGACACTTCAACCAACCCGTTATCTCAATGGCACGGCAACATCACACAACGAATATGTAGACTCAAATTTTTGCACTAAACTTGTTACTGCCTGTCTATTAGGGCGAGAATTACGACCGAAAATCGGAGTTAACGCTCTTAAAGTAGCGGTCACCGACTCCGAATTTCTATTGTAAATTTTTATAATTTGCAGACGTTGTTCGATCGTGTACTTTACCATGATGAAAATGTTAAGATTACTGAATAAATTGACAGTGACAGTTCTATGATTAGTGAAAGGGTGCGTTCACAAATTGAATTAAAAGTTGTCAAGTCCCTATTGGAAAACCCTTTATTTATACTATTCAATTCTACTCAGAATTAATTATAGAACCACTTTACCTGACAATTGTCCGTGACCATAGTATATATTATTAAAATTTACTTGTGTCTAACGTCTCACTACTGTATATTGAACGTGTGAATAGGGCTATTGATACCTATTCACTAGGTAAATAGAAAAATTTGCGCTACCAGTTTACGCGATTTATTTGTTCATACAAATTCCATGTATAACCTGTTACCTATTGTTTACTACGACGCTGAGGACAATGGGGTGTCGCCCGACTTGACAGCTCCAATAGCCCAATATGCTAGATTATCTTAAACATAGAATAATAACAGCAGTAAACAAAAATGGTACCTAAATCTCTAATAAAACGCCCGGCAAATCACCTTCGATAGAAGATGAACCTCACTTTGTTGCTAATAATAGAGATAATTTTACATTTTCAATTGTTTGTACACATTTTATTATTTTCACACCAAACAGAAACTGCATTCACATCCGATTGAAGCAATAAGAAATCAAATTCAACAAAAACCGCTGCAAAAACTTTAAGATTTTAAGCAAAGAGGAGAAAGTTAGAAAAATAATATCGTAGCTAGACTGCACTAACTCTCCATTAAATTGTGTTTAACACCGCCTACAACATTAAAAGTGATTTCATCTCATCCTTTCGGTGATTTAAAGACACCGCCAAGTAAACGGCTGCCCTTGTATATTAATTTTTAGCATTTCAGACGCTATATGCCAAACTTACATATGTATGTACTTTATGAAATAAGTTTTTATTCGCAGTAGTACTCCTTTACGTGTCTCCTAATCTCAAAAGAATATATCATTTGATCGATATTCTAAATAAAACAAATAGTATAGCCTTCGTTCTGTGCATGAAAATGGTAAAATAAAAACTAAACGAACGACTGTAGTTGATAGCTGTCTTATTGAATTTGTAATAAAGTAGAATTAACATGAATGTCATCATAACAATTATTGGTTATTTAAAATAACACAGCAAGGATATAAACACAATTTTATTGTGTTTATATTGGCCATAAATTTGATTAAATATAGTAAATACAATAGTTCATAAAAATAGTCTTTATTTCAAACACATTAAAATTGTAGCGATGTTAATGTAGCCTCTAAATTTGAACAACTAAAATTAATTTTACCATATTTTTACTACGGCGTCATCCTATAAGCATCCAATCCAGAACTTGTTACATGTGTATACAATTGCAACCATTCGTTGGATGTATGTTATTGATAATACTATTTTTCTGAAAAATTTATTGCTTATACAATCGTCGCAGGGAAACCAAACTTTTTTAAAATAAAAATGAAAGCTTACCATTTTGGTAAAATTCATTTATTTTATTCAAAGTAGTCGCCTTCGGCGTCAATACAATGTTTTGCACGGTCAATTAACATGTAGAATGAATTTTTAAGTGCAGTTTTAAAAATGTCCTTCAAGATCGCTGTCGACGCATTTCTAATGGCTTCGACATCGACGTAACGCTTCCATCAGCAAATCTAGTTTGAAGAATAGATAGAAATCACAGGGGCCAAATCCAGTTAATACGGTAAATGGTTGATGGTTAAAATGCCATTTGTAGTAGAAAATCAGTGACAAGTGTCGACCGATGAGATGGTGCATTATCATGTAACAAACGCCAGATACCATTTTCACGATATTGGGGCCGCACACGACAAATACGCGCCAAAAAGCGTTTTATAACACCAAAATAATATACAGCATTCACTGTTTGACTAGTTGGTACAAACTCTTTGTACACTATGCCTTTCGAATCATAAAAACAAATCAACATTGCCTTCACTTTCGACTTCTGCAAACGGCATGTTTTCCCTTTCTTGGCTTGGATGTTTTCATTCAGAGCTTTGACGCTTGGTCTCTGGATCATACTGAAAACACCATGTCTTATCCCCAGTTATAGTAGAGTATCTTAAGTTTTCGTCCTTCTTGGAGTCTTTAATCAAATCTGTACAATGTAGAATTCGGAGCAATTTTCGATCATCAGCTAGCTTGTATGGTACAAACCTTGCACAAATTTTTCTCAGTCTCATATCCTGTGTCGAAATGCGATGAATTGAATATTTGGAAATATTTAATTCCATTCCCACGTATCGCAATGGGGATTTCGGCTCATTTCTGATAAATTCACGCACAAATTCAATGTTACTTTCCGTAGTTATCGATTTTTTGCACCAAGATGTTAGTCGTCATGTATGTCCGTACGACCGTCTTTAAATCGTTTATATCACTCGTACGTGATAAACACGCATCACCAGACACTTGTTTCATCAAATTAAACGTTTCTGTAAACGATTTACCGAGTTTAAAACAGAACTTGATATTTGCTCTTTGTTCAAAATTCATTTTTCGACCAATGTCAAATACACCCTGTTACTTTATGCGCAATTTCTCTGCTTCTACTGATGCAAACGCCGTGATATTTTGACATAATATTGATAAAAGATCTACCTTACCGACACATATTTTCCTAATAGATGGCGCTACTAAGATTTACTATTTTAAAAAAGTTTGGCTTTCTCTGCGCCAAACGTTTTGTGACTAGTATCACTTTTGGAACTGACTGTAGAAGCATACGACTTTAAAAGTTCAAAACAATTATCTATTAAAATCATAAAGAATATTATAAATGTATATTATGAACCTATATTTGTGCCTACATACATTCGTACATTCATGTGTACATACATGCATAACTATAATCATCCGAGCGTACGTAAATACGTGGATTATTTCACTACTCCGATAGTCCATAATCTAAATTATTCTGTTCGTCACAACGTGAAATTATTCATCGACCCAATTTATGAAATACTTCAATTATATCAGCTATCCATTTCTAACATAGTAATCGGTTTCACTTACGCCTGCTATATTCTGTCCGAATAATTGATGAAAAGATAATTGTGTGGAATCTGATCGCTACGATCTAGATTTTAATAAGGGTCACATGTCTGCCGCATTTTAACTATACTGCTGTCACAGTGCAACTGAACCGTTTTCGATTTTCTCTTTCTGTATCTGTCTACGCTCGCAATTTCAAGAAGTTCTAAATTAGAATATGAAAATCCAAGGATAAAATCTATGCATTACATTATTCAAAACTTATGACTTCATGTTAAATTATTCGAGAATAATTGCACTTTGAAACTATAATAAATCCTGGAGATGGAAAACTTAAAAGGTATTATTTAAATCGCGACTTTGATAAGAGATGTCATTTATTTTTATGCAATTCATAGTTACAGAAATAATGTATAATGGTTAAATTCCTCTTCGAATAAAATTCAAATCCAGTCTTCTGCATGCCAGACAATTAACTGTATCACGACAGGGCGATGCATCCGCAAACATATTTGAACGTAATTGTAAATGCGTTGGTCTAAATTGCATTACAGAAGGAGATGCCGAGCTCATGGTAATGGCGCAAAAAACCAAGTACATCCATTGTTACACTGCTTCAGCAGCACGGGTTTTTAATTGGTTGATACCAAGAAACACAACATGGATGTAATAATGGAATGTATATTGAACGAAGTAATAAAAACAACACTTCACATAACATGGCAATATTCCGTAAAAATAAAGTAAATAGTAATAAAATGTATGGAATTCTAAATGATATGTCTTATTAATAAATTCTATTTACCCCTATATACGAGGGTAGTTTGACAAGTAGTGAGAATGGAAAAGAAAAACGAATTTTTTAAATACAAAATAATTTTTATTTTTCAATATATTCTCGTAAAAGAGCAGTACATTTATTCCAACAAGTGCTCCAATGCCCTTATGCCATCTTTAAAATGCGATTCCGGCAGGAATGCAAAATACTCATTTACGAAGACGATAAGCTCGTCGTTAGACGAAAATTTCTTTCCACCTAGTACCGTTTTCAATTTTGGAAAAAGGAAAAGTCGGATGGGGCTAGATCCGGCGAATAAAACGCATGCGGTACTAATTGGAAATGCAACTCGTGGATTTTGGAAATCGCAAATTTGCTGGTATGCGAGGGAGCGTTGTCTTGTTGAAACAGAATCTTTTCTTTGCCATTCCTGGCCGTTTAGCACGAATCTCAACATTTAGTTTTTGTAGAAGTTCTGCATAATATTGTCCGTTTATTGTGACACCTTTCTGAAGGTAATCAATGAGCAAAATGCCCTTTGAATCCCAAAAAATTGATGGCATCACCTTGTTTGCCGATAAAGTAGTTTTTGCTTTCTTTGGAGGTGCAGAACCACGTTCTTATCATTGTTTCGACTGTTGTTTAGTTTCGGGTGTACTGTAGTGTATCCAAGTTTCATCGAAAGTAACAAATCGCCTACAAAAATCAACCGGATTCCGCTTATAAAGGTCCAAACACTCATTGGAAATGCGGCACCCATCTTGCCGAAAGCTTGGAAAGGCCCAATTCTTTCGTTAAAATGTGGTGTACGCGTTATGTTGAAATGATTACCATGTCTGCTATCTCTCTCACTTTGAGTTGTCGATCTTGCGTAATAATATTATAGATTTTTATAATCATTTCCTTAGAAATCACGATTTTGGGTGCTCCAGAGCGCGCTTCATCAACACAGTTTGTTCTACCACGTTTAAATTCATTTACCCATCTACTTATTGTGGCGGATAATGGAACAGATTCACCTAATGTTTCTCGTAACTCATCTTTTATTTCAATAGCTTTCATACCCTTAATTACGAAGTATTTAATCACCGCACGATACTCTGATTTTGCCATTTTAACAAAACGACGTGTTGCTTCTTTTTCAATCAGTTGTCAAAAATAAACTAATCAACCGATTTATCTAAATATCGGAATGTAAGCATATAAATAGGCAACCTAAATTACAGTGCATGCGTCATTCTCACTACTTGTCAAACTATCCTCATATACTGTTCACGATAGTTCTTACAAAATATTATATGTACAATGGTACTTTAACTCAGTTTACTTAGTATGACTCACTATGTCTGAAATTGTTAAATTGATATAGCAACTACACATTAGTTAACAGTTTTAATAAAGATATTAACGGTAGATTATTTAATATATGTAAAATATTTCTTAATTTGACCGCTGATGAAACTACTTTCTGTCAATTAAATAACAAGACTGTGGTCCTTCTCTCGCGCAGTCCCATCTGGCGAGGCTGAAATTGAAATTTCATTGACCTTCATGCTTCCCAAGCAACAACCCGTAGTTTCGTATCTCTATCTGCTGTAGTTTACTTTCGAGCTTTAATTGTAGAGGACACTGTTAGCTAGTAGTGCCGTGATAAGAGTTGACCAAAAAATCTAGCTGCGAATTAACCTGAAATTCTCTGTCAAATTAAAGAAATCACCAACAGAATGTTTCCATATGGTAAAGAAGGCACAAATTGTTTTCTGAAGGTCGGGAGGAGGTCGAAGGCGATGAACGTCCTGGTCGACCTGTGACTACAAGAACTAAAGGGAACATTCAGAAAATTTCTTAAAGAGGGTTACCCAACTAGAATGGATTGCACTATATTTGAGAACCTACTTGCGAAGAAGAATGAGAGAAATAAAAAAGAATAAAACAGAATGTAGTAATGTTTATGTCAAGAAAATGAATTCAGAGAATGTTACAAAACGCCGTAATACAAGTAAACACCTCCGAACGAAGACGCACACTGCATTACATACATATCAGCGACGAAACGCCTCCTACGATCTTGGTGCACTCTTAATGAAGTTCCGTACTCTATTAGTAGTCCAACGGATCGTGCTTTTCCCATTTCTAACTTATTGTCATTTTAGTTTTATTTATTACGTATTGTAAATAGAATAATCCCTTGGAGTATCTGTACTATACTCTAGAATTTAATCTACTTTAAATATATGTAGAAGCCAATGTGTTGTGAAACAATTGTGTTATGTACATTAATTGAAATTAAATTTAGTGAAAATTTTAACACTGTATTTAATCAATTAAGGTTAATATAACCCCTTTTCACAATAATTTTCCCATTTCGTATATGAATCTCGACAGCTAAGTTGTCATCATCAGCAGATAGTTAATTAATAATAAAATAATAACACAGGCCAACACACATTTTGTTGCCTGCGATTTTTTAACTGTTCCTGGGTAATTTTTGGATGCAGAATTTAAAAAAGTTCTCAGATTTGATCTATCTGATCTAGTTTTTGAGATTTTTTAAAAAAATTGTGTATATATTTTACGTTATAACTGTTATAATATATAATATTACTATTGACAGTAAAAAAAACAAAGACACATGGATTTAAGTATTTATTGCAAAAACTTAATTTACATAATTACATTAGTCACTAATCACATAAAAATTTTCTTTTATACGACTTTCTAGAATGGAGTTTACTAGGGCAGTCTCGCTGAAGGCTCCAGCAGTAGTCCGCCATCATATGGCTATCCCGTCGCCCTTGATAACGATCTTCCATAGTTTTAATATCCTGATGGAATCTTTCCCCCTGTTCTTCACTACAATCACCTAAGTTTTCTGGAAAATGATCTAGGTGGCTGTGGAGGTAGTGAAATTTTATACTCATGTTACAGCCGAGAATATTAAAATTTGAAAGCATAGTTTCCACTAATTCTACGTAATTCTCTGCTTTATGATTGCCAAAAAAATTTTGTACTACTTGAACAAATGAACACCAAGCGTTAGACTCAGTCTCGTTCATTGATGTGGTGAATTGTGGATCTTTAATAAGTTGCCTTATTTGAGGACCATCAAATATACCAGCTTTTAGTTTTTCCGTGCTAATGCCAGGAAATTTACGTGATAAATACCCAAAACAATTTCCATTTCGATTTAAAGCCTTCACAAATTGCTTCATTAAGCCTACCTTGTTATGCAAGGGCGGAAGTAAGATTTTTTCTCTTGCAACCAAAGGTTCGTTGATCACGTTTTGTTTTCCTTGAAGCAGTGTATTGAGTAGTTCCTAGTATAGGAACATTGGGTCAGGGACAATTCCAGGTCTCCATTTGGCTAATTACATTCTGGGAAATTTCTATTTTGACGATTAAGTACATATTTATCTCTTTATTTGTTGTCCTTTATCAGAAAAAAATATCAATTAACCTGTAACCTGTATCTCAAAAACTAGAGCTGATAGAAAAAATCTGGTGGCAATTTTGGAATCAGCACATTAAAAACATCTAAAATCAGATGTTATATTTCCGGCACCAAATTTTTTTTTTCATTTTGTTACCCTGTGTAAACTTTGTTGTCCAAATACGTATACAGAATACGAAAATTCTTGTGGAAAGGAGTTATACTAATTTTAAATGATTAATTTAATCAACGAAAGAACGATTTTAAAATTAAATTATATTAAATAAATAAGCAAAATAAAGAGTTAAGTACGTTAAAATTAATTTATTATGATTCACCAATTAATACAAGGTATAAAGTTAAGAACATAATATTGTTATAGCACCGCTTAAATCTCATTGAGTTCCTCATCGTTTAATAACTTTTTTAATCAGGTGCTAAAACCGCCACTTTTCATTAGTGAAACTCTGAAGCTTTCAAATAAAATGTAAGGACTTTTTCAATTTTTTAATGCGCGTATAATTTACGCGCCGCAACTTTTTTAAAAGTGATTACAAAAGATTTACGTTTCGGAGGAAACCAATGCAAACCAAGCAGAAGTAAATCAGTTTTACAACTCTATTTGTTGGGGTTTATTATCTCAGATAAATCACGGGATATTCGAAGATTGGATTGTAATTTACGGGCGCAAGCAATCAAACATGAAATTAATGTTAGTACGTTTGCGGTGACAAAGGTATTTCGATTTAAGTGCTTTCCAATAAATTGTATCACAAACAATCGATTGACCTTTAGCATTATTAAATATATACGTACATTGTTTTAATAGAAAGAGTAGCTTCTGTATGCTTTACCAGTTATATTAATTGCTTTTCCTGTAGGCCTATATAAATTGTCTTTTCTAATCATACAATCACACGGTACGTCTTTACATTAATATTCAAAGCGATCTAAGAATAACATGTTAATTTACGAGAATTGACATCCAATTTAACGTAATTTGGGGAAATACTGGTCCAAATGTTACGTTATACTAAAGAGTGTTTCAAATTTCGTGGTTTTTTCAAAGAATAAATAAAACACATAATTTGCATTTCACTTTTTATTGGTAATTGAAGTATCAGTTATGACATTTATATGCGAAAAATAATATCTGCCAAATGGCCTCCTCTTGCAGCTCCACAGACGTCCACTCTTTTGTTAAAATTTTCAATGACATTTTGACATAATTGAAGCTCTATCTCACCAATGACACTAATAATTTCATCTTTCAAAGCAGGAATCGATTTTGGATTGTTTTTATAAACCTGACTTTTCATATAACCTCAAAAAAAATAGTCTAACGGTGTCAAATCACATGATATTGGTGGCCAATTAACATCACCGTTTCTTGAGATTACACGTCCACGAAATTTTTCTCTCAATAAATCAATTGATTCGTATGCAAAGTGAAGTGTAGCGCCATCCTGTTGAAACCACATATCCTTTAGATCATCATTAATTCACGCCACAAAAATTCGGTTATTATCCAACGATATCGATCACCATTGATAGTTACAGCTTCACCAACAGCATTGTCAATGAAGTAAGGTCCACTTACACTATCTGACCATAATGCACACCAAACAGTAACTTTTTTAGGAATCATAGGTTTCTCATGAATAATTCGTGGATTTTCCTCACCCCAGATACGGCAATTTTGTTTATTAACATAGTCAAAATCAGCTGGTTGTTCATTGATGAAAATGACAAGTGAAGGATGTTTTAAATGATCGAATGGCTTCAGTTCCTGTATTATTTGAACCTTATATGCCTTCGGAGCTAAATCCTTATGTAAAATACGCCATGTTGTTGATCCACTAAGTCCGAGTTGTTGCGAACGTCGTCTAATGAACATTTGAGAATCTTCAGCAACACTTTCACGAACCAAACCAATATTTTCTTGTGAACGATCACTACGACTGTATTTTTCACTTTTTTGATCTTCCCTGGATCCGGTCTCTTGAAATTTTTTAATAATTCGACCAATAGTGCTTTCAGGTGGACGATTATGTAAACCATAAAATTAACGTAATTTTCTAAAAAGTCTTTTCACAGAACGCTGATTTTCATAAAATAATTCAACAATTTGAACGCGTTATTGTACCGTGTACGAAGCCATTTTTATAAATGTCATACATCACACTTTTTAAATGCCCACATACCCAGACAAATTCAGTGCGCCATCTATATTTTATTTATTCTTAAAAATAACCGCACAATTTGAAACACTCTTTACATTTTCACCTTTCCACCTCGAAGTTTTTAAAAGCAAGAGTAGCGAGCGTTTCCTTGAAGTTAGCTAAGAACGGATGGTTACTGCGTCAAGCGAAATGAATTTAGTAAAAATGGTCAAAAGTAAATACAGTTCATGTGTAATCGATGAAATTCCATAATCAGAAAACAAGACTGTTTTTCGCTTACCTCTATACCACTGCAAGTTAAATCTGATTGAACTTATGAGCACAAATAAAAAGTTGCTGTGAAAAATAAAACTTTTTAACTAAACAAAGTTAAGCAACTATCTTCTTCTGAGCTTCCGGGCTGGAACCGCGTCACTGGTATAACTGCCGACGTTTCGTACCCACTCGTGTGGAACATTTCAGGGCTCAACTACTGCTACTGTTCGTTGCACTATAACTGGTGTAAGTTGATGGTGGACGGGTTTATATACGCGTAATGGGTCATGGGTCAATGGAGCGTTAGGGTTGCGGTTAGGTTGTTTGGAGATGCAGGATTGCCATCATCACGGTTAATGTTATTGGGGTGCTTAACCGTGATGATGGGTACCCCTACACAACCCCTGGCAATCCTGCATCTCCAAACAACCCAATCGCAATCGTAACGCTCCATTGACCCAACACCTACATATATATAAACATCATCGACTTACACCAGTTTCAGCGCAACAAACAGTAGCAGTAGTTGAGCTTTGAAGATGTCCCATACGAGTGGGTACGAAACGTCGGCAGTTATACCAGTGATGCGCTTCCAGCCCGGAAGCCCAGAAGAAGATAGTATGGACCACTACCGTGGAAGTCTACGTACCAGATTAAAGTTAAGCAAACTTTTACACGATTCTATCAATAATGTAACCGCTATCAAAGTAGAAACACGTATAGAAGGGTCTTGATGGAATTATGGATGAAGTTGTAAAAGCATTCATAATTTCTATTGGAGAAGAAGATAGTGATAGCGATGATTTGGTTTCCTCACTAACATTAGAATGAATTTGAAAGTTACGAAATATTTTATAAGATCAGATATTTTTATCATTAACTCTAATGATCATAGATGGTTACAGTAAAATTTAAGTTACTTCCTTCTGTATTCATTCCTTTTTTGATAAATTCCTTTTTAGATAAAATAAAATGATACTTAAAGTAATTTGTTTCATCGACTTCAATTCCCCAGTGGTTAATTTAAAAAATTGCAATTTAATTTAACAGTGAAATGCCTTAAGATTAAATAAGTAATTTCTAAGTTTGATTTCTAAGTTGATATCTTTTGGCTTTGCTCCCAATATTACCAATTTATTTTTGTTCTATCTTTATTTATTATTTTATTTCGGCTTATGTGCATTATAATGGGTATTCGTCTAAGCTCTTCGATATTTCCTCCGGAGTCCCACAGGGTTCTCATTTGGGACCCCTTTTGTTTAATATCTACGTTAATGATCTCTTGGAACGTCTTGACTGCAGAGTGTTAGCTTACGCCGACGATCTAAAGATCTTCAGCTATATTAATTCACTTGACGACAGTACTAATCTTCAATCAAATCTGTGCATTATTGACGATTGGTGTACCCACAATCAGATAAAGCTTAACATCGACAAATATACTGTCCTCTCTTTTAGGAGAAATGATACTCCGCTTTACTATAACTACAATGTTTGGAAATCCATTATACCTAGAGTACACAACTTCAAGGATCTTGGAATCTTGTTCGAACATAACTTCATCGTCTTCCAGAGATCTTGGGTTCCTTATTCATTCTTGCAGGGGTTTTATTAGGTCGCACACTATAAAGCTTCTTTACGGTTCTCTTGTTCGGTCCAGATTGGAATATGCTTCAGTTGTGTGGTACCCGCTATACTATTATCAGCAGTTACTCCTGGATCGTGTTCAAAAGAGGTTCCTCAAATATTTATCCTAGAGGATCGATGGACATTATCCTGCCTTTAGTTCGACGTATGAGAATCTGCTTGCTAGGCACAATTTTGATTGTCTTCGTATACGCAGGGAGAAAGCTAGTGGCGGTTTTCTTTATAAATTAATAAATAATTTTATTGATTCTTCTGAGCTGTTGTCCCAGGTTGATTCTCTCGTACGTAGTTTTGACGCTAGATCATCGCCAACCTTCTCAATAACTAGGGCAAGAACCGATGTTCTCTACAAGGCTCCACTGGTACATATGTCCAGAAATACCAATGTTTTATACGAGGATCCCTTTCGTTAATTTGCATCTATTATTGTTCGTTCAGTTTTTGTTTAATGACTTGGATTACATTATTGTAAGTGTGTATATTTTTTTGTTAATTGGATTCTTATTTTTCTTTGTGTTACATTAACTGCACCTATTTTTGTTTTTAATTTACTATTATTATTATTATTAAAAAGTAGTTGTTTAAAATTCATTAAGAAATATCGCAGATCCTACCTAAAAACTTAAAAATATTCGATGAGATATAGAAACAGTCGATTCAACGTCGCTGCTTTTAATTATTACTTTTAATTAACATTAAGTATTATTATGTATACGTAATATATAATGACGTACTATTCGAACATTTTTAAACAAATCTACACACATAAAAACAAGAATTTTAATGCATGGGTTATGTAACAATTCTACTGATTTATTTATTTATCTATTCTACTTAGTCATTGGTTTCATATTTTATACACGTTTTCAAATTTAATTTTACCGCGTAAAATTAATTTCAAGAATTTTGTACGTTGTAATTTAGGCTAGGGGTCTGCTCAGAAATTCGTCTCTCTCTTTTTAAAACAGTAAGTACACCAATCGAAAATTTCACTGCCATAACACTGAGTAAATTTATTGTGCTATAGAGGATATATCACATCCATCAAATTCACTCGAACAACACAGTCGGAACAGCTGTTTGACTTATGAAGCTAATATAAATGTAAGTATGCTCATCTGTATTTGATTTACGTGTTCAAATACCTACATACCTGCTTACTTACTTCATCCTATATCAAATACATATATCCATTGGCACATATTGCTCCATAGTTCTAGACGTGTGTAAACTTACAAATCATTTAAATAAAATCGTAATTTATTAGCGTATCTGTTTTAATTATTCAGATTTAATACGGTGTACATCGTTCACAGTATGTTTAAAGGGAAAAACTAATGCTTTTTCCTACGTCGCATAGAAATAACTTGTCAACTTTTCTAAATCTAGGAACGAAATTGTTAGAAAGAAGAATAGTTTCGACAAGTGTTTGGTCTGGATGACTTGCATCACTTTAAAGAGGACAGCTTTCTGAACTTCGAGAACTTAAGACTCAAATAAATGTTTTGACAGTGAGGAATCTGATAAAATCGGTTCTGGTTTGTAGAGCGACTTGTTTGTTTTTACTGGAAAAACTTCATCATGTATAGGAACGTCCTCTTTTTACAACGTGAAGTAAAAGAACTGATTGAGGAAGATTATCAGCGATATATAAATGCAAATTTAATATCAAAGAGATGTACGTACAAACGTCATAGAAAGAAATTGAATTTCTTCAACTTTAATTCTACTTTTTTAAAGATTTTAAAAATTTCATTTATGATGAAAGTTACGAGGTCTGCTTCAAAAATACTAAATTAGTGATCGATAATTTTTTAATGAAAAACTTTACGACGAAATTATTATCACCTATAGAATAAGATCTGGAATTTTGGACATTCCTTTACTATTATATCTAATACAAAATACAATGAAGGGTACTGGAATTTCCAAATCACATAAATTACTTGAACCCTTATTTGATTCATTATAACCGTTCTTGTTAACATTACAGATACAAAGCAGCATAAATTTACATGGCGTTCTTACTGATATTTCCCAGGCCGCATTTAGTTTAGTTATCTATATATATAAAAATGAATGTTTGTCTGTATATCCTTTATAGAATCGTAAACTATGCATTTGATCATGTGATGATCTTTCGCAAAGTTGTTGCGCATGAACCCACGAAAGTTTCTAAGTTGGTACGACCAATTTTCGACAGATGGCGCCACTGCCATTCCAATTGAAAATTTTACAAAACAATTAATGGATATTGGAAATGGACGAATGCAAATTGATGCACCTACGCAACGTATCACCTTGCCAGCAAACTTCTGTAAGATCACAGAAAGCATAGACGAATTGGTGCAAAAAGTTTCCCCAAACATTGCACAGAACCACAAAAATCATCAGTGGCTCAGTACGCGTGCTATATTAGCGGCCAAAGACATCGATGTCAATACCATCAACTTCAGAATGGAATACCCGGCGAAACGACAACATATTAGTCCATCGATACTGTGGTGAATCAAGACGAAGTTATCAACTATCCAACTGAATTCCTGAATTCGCTTGATTTGCCAGGCATGCCACCGCACGTTCTTTCATTGAAAATTGGCGTAGCCATCATTCTTTTTCGAAACATAAATCCACCACGACTTTGCAACGGAACCAGACTCTCAGTCAAGAAAATGATGAACAATGTTATAGAAGCAACAATTTTGACTGGAAAATTCAAAGGTACAAAGACGTACTGTTGCCACGTATCCCAATGATCCCGACAGATATGCCATTCGAATTCTAACGTTTGCAGTTCCCGGTACGACTCGCTTTCACAATGACTATCAACAAAGCACAAGGACAATCGTTGCAAGTGTGTGGATTAAATTTGGAGAATCCATGCTTCTCACATGGGCAGCTCTATGTGGCCTGCTCACGCGTCGGAAAACCTTTTGATTTATTCGTTTACGCACCAGATGGAAAAACAAGAAATATTGTGTATCACACAGCACTTCAATAAATATCGAATTGAAAGGAAACGCTGCAATGTCGTAATTTTTTCAAAATGAACAAAATCAATAAAATGACTCAAAATGAATTGAATATTTATTGGAAAAAGTAGTCTAAAACTGGACTGATCGAATGGACCATGTAACTCGTAGCCGCGGCGGACGTATGCCGGAAATCATATTTAAATAATAAATGCCATGAAATTATCTACTAGATTATAATAAAAAAAATTTCATTCCAACAATATTTCTGTCTTGTATTATCATTTTAAGTTCTCAATTTCTTGAAAAAATACCCGATACATGCATACATTAGTATTATATTAATATTATTAGCAAACTATTCGTTTCCCGCTGTTAAAACTTTTAAAATTGATCGAAACAAATACCGATCAATGCCTCTTTCTAGTCAATATTCTCAGGAGTTCAAAGAATTTATAAAAGTGATCGTTCCAGTTGCATTGCAGCCAAGCTTTGTAGATAATTTAATTTCTGGTATTGGACTTCTTTATTTTCATTTTTGTTTAGAAATGACATAGAAATTGTCCGGGGAGCAATTTACATTGGCCATTGTTACAGAGGAAGCTGTATTATGCAACCTTATAAAAGACAGCCGGTTGAAACATAATCAGTTCATAGATTGCGCCCCGATCCCTACGGTACATGAAAGTCTCTGCAATCGTATTGTTAAAGATAACTTCGTCGACGGTTAATATCCAGTGAGACATGACCTTTAAATTCAATATATTAATGGTGTATTGTCCAGAATATCCTGTATTCAAATGCATGTACATACATATAGTATATGTTAGTGATATTTAGGCTTGCCATTTGTCCCTGCGCGACAGGTCAGGATACGCTATATGAAATACGTATGCGCCCATGTACTTATGTACATACTAAGATAAATCCGAACCAATGAACCAAATATTTCCGCCGGTACTTAGCTTGCCGATGCTATTTGTTTTCCGTTCTATATAATATGTAATTAAGTATATCGAACGTGTGGAAGGAAAAAGCGACCATTAGTTGACACGGTTAAGAAGTGTATCCACGAATTTCCTGATCTTCTTTATAATGGTTCTGCGATAATGTATAAAGTTTTCCTTAAACAGCTAATATGCTGGGATAAACACGACTGTAGAGAACATATTAACAGTAAAATGAACAGAAATAAGTAATGGTGTGTCACCAATGACTGAATACATGCTAGAATTTTTTATGATGACAATATGCGGCTTACCGTTAAACTTTCTAAATAAAGAACAGTCTCGATTCTTTTGGTATAAATACAATTCTAACTGGAAGCTATCATCTCGGAACTATCTACCATCCCTACATGAGTAAATCTAAAATAAAGGTCTAGTAAAAGACGAACACTCACTGCTATGTGCTATAAGTAAGTAAATATGAATGCTTTAAAAACTTTGAGACAGTCATAAACAAAGAGTTTGACTTTACCAGATTAAGACAAATTTAATCAAAAGATATGTTTGTGCAAATGTTAATACCAACCGAAGACTTTTTACTTATTTATCAATAAATGATTTACTTAGTCAAAAGCTTTTGGCATGTGTATATATATATATATATACAATATATATATATATATATATATATATATATACAATATATATATATATATATATATATATATATGTATGTATTTATATAACGAGTGTTTCTTTTAGAGTTATAGAACTTTAAGTTGGCAACACTTTTTTAACTGGCGGTCATTTTGTCAGCTGCTAAGTGATTTATATTTAGTTTGGTTTGTCATTTCAACATGAATAGACTGACGCCTGAACAACGCTTGCAAATTGTGCAAATTTATTTTGAAAATCATGGTTCTGTTCGAAATACGTATCTACGTCAATATTACGGTCAACATAATCGTCCATCAGAGCAATTAATTCGATTAACTATGGAACGTTTTCGCACCACGTATACTCTAAATGATAACACGCATCCAGAGAGACGTCGTACAGTGCGTACAGAAGAAGTCATTGCTGCTGTAGAGCGTAGCGTAGAGAAAGACCCGAATCAGTCTATCCGCCATCGTGCACAGGAATTGGATATGTGTCCATCCACTTTATGGAAGATTTTGCGGAAAGATCTAGGTTTGCGTGCTTACAAAATCCAACTCGTGCAAGAATTGAAGCCACACGATCACCTAGCAAGGCGTAGATTCGGTGAATGGGCCCAAAATAAGATTGCCGTTGATCCCGATTTTCATAATCGAATTTTGTTTAGGGTTGAAGCTCACTTTTGGTTGAATGGATACGTCAATAAACAAAACTGCCGTATTTGGAGTGATGATAATCCTCAAGTGTATCTTGAGACATCGTTATATACAGAAAAACTGACTGTTTGGTGTGCTTTATGGGCTGGTGGAATAATTGGTCCGTACTTCTTTAAAAACGAAGCTGGCCAGAACGTTACAGTCAATGGTGACCGCTATAGAGCCATGATTACTGACTTTTTCGTTCTTCAATTGAACAATCATGATGTGCAGGAGTTGTGGTTTCAACAAGACGGCGCAACATGTCACACAGCTCGTGCCACAATTGATTTATTGAAGGAAACGTTTGGTAACCGCATAGTTTCACGTTTCGGACCCGTGAATTGGCCTCCAAGATCGTGCGATTTAACGCCGCTTGACTATTTTCTGTGGGGATATGTGAAGTCGCTAGTTTAGGCCGATAAGCCCGAAACGATTGACCACTTGGAGGACAACATTCGCCGCGTTATTGCCGATATACGGCCACAAATGTTGGAAAAAGTCATCGAAAATTGGCCCTCCAGATTAGACTACGTCCGAGCCAGCCGTGGCGGTCATATGCCAGAAGTCATATTTAAATTATAATGCCAGAAGATTATCTTTCGAATAAAGTAAATTTCATGTCAATTTAAAAAAATCATATTTGTTTTATTCCATTTAAAAGTTCTATACCTCTAAAAAAAACATCCGTTATATGTACATATATATAAGATTTCTTATGAATTATTCCTCTTACTGCTAACGAAAGGTAGACACGGGTGACTGTAGTATAAGAGATTTGAAACCAAATGATTTGACATTTATCATGACAATGTCTTTTAAATTTTGTATAGTGGGAAGTAGAGGGCACCATTAATTAAGTGTCAGAACTAAAAATTAGCCTCCATCTTTAGTTAACCTAAATCTAAAGTTTCAGTTGTTGACGAGTTAGTTGTAAAATGGAATTAAACCGAGAACATTTTCGCGGAATAGTTTTCTATAATTTTCGAGGGCAATTATCTCAACAAGAATGCCTCGCCGAGTTGATTTCTGTTTTCGGCAATGAAGTACCATATCGGTCAACATCTCTCGTTGGTATGGAGAAGTCAAACGTGGACGGATTAATCTTAGCGACGATCCAAGTGCAGGTTCACCGAAACAGTCACCCAGGAAAACGTTGATGCTGTACGCAAAATCATCAACGAAAATCGACATGTGACATATAACCAGATTGTAGCATTATCGAGGGATTTCAAACACCTCAATTAAAACAATTTTTCATAAAGAATTATCTGTTGACTGAAGAACAGAAAGCAGCTAGGAAAAAGCTCTAGATCGCTTCAACGTTGGAAACACTTTGGAAAAACCTGTACAATTTTGTCAGTGGTGATGAATCTTGGATTTACTCATACGAGCCAGAAAACAAATGCCAGTCATCTGTTTGGGTGTTAGAAGGTGCAGAAAAGCCTACAAATGTCATCCGTTCTAGAAGAAGATGGTCGCGACATTTGTCTCGAAAGCAGGCCATGTAATATTGTATATATATATATATATATGGCATACAACCATTTGTTTGCCGCAAGTCATCGCTGAGCTTTGAAAAAGCAACCCCGAACGAGGAATCATTCTTCACCAAGATAATGCAGGTTCGCATACAGCACGCAAGACAATTGAATTTTTAACGCAACAAAACGTTGATTTGTTGGACCATCCTCCGTATAGTCCAGACCCAACGATTTTTTTACCTTTCCGAAAATCAAGAACGGACTGCGTGGTCAAAGGTTCCAGTCGTCAGAAGGAGCTGTCGATGCCTTGAAAAACGCAATTTTCACTGTACCAACAAACGAGTTTGGTTGAAAAAGGTCTGTGTGATGTTATTTAAAAATATTTTAGAGTAAATGCAGTTTTGCTTGTTCAACAATATATTTATTTTAATACAATTACAAGCATGTTATAAGTCAAAAACCATTAACGGAAGTTACAAAAATATATAATATATATATTATTATTATTATTATTATTATTATTATATTATTCTATTTTTTATTTTATTGTTTATAATAGTATTATTTTATAATGAGTTTTCTTCTGACTATATTTTTCCTACCTGTGTGCCGCAAGAGTCTAACCTTGGACCTTTGCTTTTCAATATTTATGATTTGCTTGAGGGTCTTGGGTGTGGGTGTCTAGGATATGCGGATGACTTAAAAATTTGTAGCACTATTGATACAAGAGCAGACTGTCTTTCATTATAATCAAACCTTACTAAAATTAGTGAATGGTGTCGATTGAAGGGGTCCACTCAAACGTTAATAAGCGTGAAATGGTCTCATATACGCGTTGTAATGATGTGGTGGCGTACGGTATCACAAGTACTTTGGGAGTACTTTTGATTCCAAACCTGCATTTACTAGTCACATACTCTCTTTATGCTCTTCCGCTTCAAGAGTACTTGGATTTTGCATTGTCCTGTCAGTGGATGTAGTTTATTGAACAATAAAGGTTATTATTATTATTATTGCCAACCTATTATTTACAAAATACCCTAACATGGATTATTAAAATATCACTTTTCAACAATGTACATGTTTTCCACCAGTAAATGAAGACCAGGGAATCGCTCGTCCAGAGCATTGTAAAGACATTAAAAGTGCTGAAAACGACTCAGATTTTCTTGATTGCATCGTAACTGGTGACGAAACGTTGTACATTAAATATGAACCTGAAACTAAGGAACTATTTGCAGAGTGTAATTCTAAAAGCGAGAAAAAAACTAAAGAAATTTGCTTTTTCAAAAGTCACAAATCATGGCAATGTTGATTATTGTTTATAATTCAATGGCCATTATCCACAAGGAATTTGCTTCAAAAGATCAAACTATTAATGAAGAATACAACCTAAGTGTTTTACATCATTTGTAGTCGAGAATTCTTCGTATTAGACTTGAAAATGTAGCGGAAAAACAACTGTCTTTATTACGTGATAATGCCTTATCGCACAGAATCTTAAAAGTTCGTGAATTTTCGAACGAGAAACAAATATGTCTAATCGACTGATTTATAACTGTGCGACTATTTTCTTTTCCCTATATTGAAAATTGCACTGAAAGAAGCGTTTTATATAAATGTTTCTACCATTTAAGCAGCCGTCACACAGATGCTAAACAACATTCCGAAAAACGAAATACAAAAATTTACGCATACATTGGTGAACCGTGAACCTATTTTGAATAAATATTAACTTCCAAACATAATATAATGTGTACTGCATTGAATATCTAAAATGTTCGATTATTTATTTAACTGGTATATGTCTATACCAGAAATGAACACTGCACAACTGCACAACTGCATTGCGAAACAAAAATTTACAATTTATGTTTATTTAATGTTTACTACCAAATACATATATAATATAAAGGGTGTTTCAAATTTCGCGTTTTTTTAAAGAGTAAATAAAGCACATAATCTGCATTCACTTTCAAAAACTTTTTATTGGTAATTGAAGTCTCAGTTATGACATTTATATGCGAATAATGGCCTCCTCTTGCAGCTCCACAGACGTCCACTCTTTTGTTAAAATTTTCAATGACATTTTGACATAATTGAAGCTCTATCTCACCAATGACGCGAATAATTTCATCTTTCAAAGCAGGAATTGATTGTGGATTGTTTTTATAAACCTAACTTTTCATATAACTCCAAAGAAAATAGTATAACGGTGTCAAATCACATGATCTTGGTGGCCAATTAACATCGCCGTTTCTTAAGATTACACGTCCAGGAAATTTTTCTTTTAATAAATCAATTTATTCGTGCGCAAAGTGAGGTATAGCGCTATCCTGTTGAAACCACATATGCTTTAGATCAATATTCATTAATTCAGGCCACAAAAATTCGGTTATGATCCGATGATATCGATCACCATTGACAGTTACAGCTTCACTAACACCATTTTCAAAAAAGTAAGGTCCAATTACACCACCTAACCATAATGCACATCAAACAGTAACTCATTTAGGATGCATTGGTTTCTCATGAATAATTCGTGCATTTTCCTCACCCCAGATACGGCAATTTTGTTTATTAACAGAGCCACCAAGTTCAAAATGTGGCTCATCGGAAAACATTACTTTTTGAGAAAAATCAGCTGGTTGTACATTGATGAAAATGACAAATGAACGACGTTTTAAATGATCTAATGGCTTCAGTTCCTGTGTTATTTGAACATTATATACCTTCAGAGCTAAATCCTTGTGTAAAATACGCCATGTTATTGATCCACTAAGTCCGAGTTGTTGTGAACGTCGTCTTATGAATATTTCAGAATCTTCAGCAACACTTTCACGAACCAAATCAATATTTTCTTGTGAACGATCACTACGACTGTATTTTTCACTTTTTTGATCTTCCCTGGAACCGGTCTCTTGAAATTTTTTAATAATTCGACCAATAGTGCTTTCAGGTGGACGATTATGTAAACCATAAAATTCACGTAATTTTCTAAAAACTCCTCATAGAACGCTGATTTTCATAAAATAATTCAACAATTTGAACGTGTTGTTGTACCGTGTACGAAGCCATTTTTATAAATGTCATACATCACACTTTTTAAATGCCCACATACCCAGACAAATTCAATGCGTCATCTATATTTTATTTATTCTGAAAAAAAACCGCGCTATTTGAAACACTCTTTACATTTTGCAAAAATTCATGATAAAAATCTATTAATTAATTCTACGATAAAAATACTTCGTAGTGCAGTCCTTTTGATCACTCACCTTTGCCATTTTAATACAATGCAATTTCCAATTAAAAACAAAACTGTAAACACAGCCCGTTGTTGCTCAATTATTTTTTAATATGCAGAACGAAACTTATACATTGATTCAGCTGAAATAAACGCAACTATAATTAAATAACAACGTAATTTCTTTGTTATAAAATAAATATAAGTACCAATTTAAAGTTTCGAACGCCTCGCATTATTTCATTTGATGAAAATAATTTATTACCTTTGAAAGAAAGTTCTGCGTCTAAATAAATTATTCATTCGGAAATTTTAAATGAATTTTGCCTTTACTTTTATATATTTATAAATTGAAGTATTGGAGTATACGTAAGCAAACTTTGGTAATGAAGTTTCTTATAATACAAAGTAGAAAACACAATCGTTTTTTTATAATAAATTTCTACAAAAGCATATACAATCATGTGCACGACTGCTTTACCAATTAAGCCACCAGGCAGTGTAACTTCGAGTCCTTTAACACGTCATAAATCGCATTATGGAACAGATCTAATATTTTTATTTAAAACCCGCAGTTATGTTTATATATGTTTACACATAATTATTGACATCATAATAACCTGACTGCGGATTTTAAATAAAAATATTGGATCTGTTCCATAATGCGATTTATGGCGTGTTAGAAGACTCGAAATTACACTGCCTGGTAGCTTAATTGGTAAAGCAATCGTCTAGAAAACGGCAGATTTAGAGGTTCGAGTCCTTCTCCAGCGTAGAAATTTTTAATTAATTTCTGTGTATTTAATTAACGATGGAATAACAGAAAATAATATAATTTTAATTGTGTAACACCTTTATGAATTACCATCATTAAGTAGTAAATTTAAGTATTGAGTAATAACTATCGAAATTGTTTTTAAACATGCGAACTACAATGTTTGCTGGATGAAAAGGTTTTTTTCGGAAGACGAAAGAGGTTTTTTTAGGACTTATTTCTTTTATACATCTCTATCTTGAACACGTAAGATTCTTATATTTTCTTTCCTTGTCGTTTTAGAACTTTAAATACTTATTAAGTGTGAATTGTAGGTACGAATTAATTTTAGCAACAGATTTAAGTACGCGTTTTGAGAGCCAGATTAGGTATGGAATTTTAATACCTTCCATCTGCCATCTAATCAGTTAAATTTATATCTCGTGAACTACCACTCAGTTTAGGTTGAGTCATAGTTGAAGTCAACGCCTTCATTGCAGTATCTGCTCTGTTTTTTCATAACTTTACTAACCGCCTAATAGAATAATTTTTTAACCCTATTTAGTTAGTTTACTGTGTATTCAAGGAATATTTTTTTTTACTATCATACGCAAGTAAAATTTTCTAAATTTTCCTTTTTTTTATTTATTTAGTCTTGCTAAAATATCTACTAAGTAAATTAAAACTAATTTAATAAATTCTCAAAATGAAAATTTTGTAAACGAAACTTGCCCCAGTTTCGGGAAAACTTTTTTTGAATTAATTACGTTATAGAATCTAAATTATCAAACCTTTAACTTGTGATTTGTTAATTTTTTATATCATTTCTCTCAATTTAATTGTAATTTATGTATTAGTTTCAATTTAAATTTTTTTAATTAAAGCAAAATTACGTTTTCTTATTTGTGCGATGTTTTTATCTTTTCGTCATTGCATTGTTTATACTTTTGAGACGTTTAATACCTAAAACTGGGTACCAGATTTCTCGTTCCTCAACCCGATGTACAAATATACAGGGTGTTGCTATATTCATTTAACAAGGTGGCTCACTTCTTTTATCTGACAGCCGATACAACCGTCTTCGACTGAGCAGGTTGGCAAACTGCAACCTGAATGGACAACTTTGAGTAATCAAATCGACCCTTAATAAGTTTTTTAATTTGTTTGACTGTGATGTATCGAATTTAAAAAGGGCGTCGTGTTTTAGTGGCAATTCCATTTACTAAAACGGTAATTCTGAAACTTCACAGTACGTTTAAATGTACATCAATTCAACGTACTCTGAAGTTTCAGAATTTATTAAATTAATTGGTTATTCATTTAACAAGGTGACTCACTTCTTTTATCTGACAGCCGATACAACCATCTTCGACTGAGCAGGCTGGCAAACTGTACCCTGGGTGGACAACTTTGAGTAATCAAATCGACCCTTAATAAGTTTTTTAATTTGTTTGACTGTGGTGTATCGAATTTAAAAAAGACGTCGTGTTTTAATGGCAATTCCATTTACTAAAACGGTAATTCTGAAACTTCAGAATACGTTTAAATGTACACCAATTCAACGTACTCTGAAGTTTCAGAATTTATTAAATTAATTGGTTATTCATTTAACAAGGTGACTCACTTCTTTTATCTGACAGCCGATACAACCGTCTTCGACTGAGCAGGTTGGCAAACTGTACCCTGGGTGGACAACTTTGAGTAATCAAATCGACCCTTAATAAGTTTTTTAATTTGTTTGACTGTGGTGTATCGAATTTAAAAAGGACGTCGTGTTTTAATGGCAATTCCATTTACTAAAACGGTAATTCTGAAACTTCACAGTACGTTTAAATGTACATCAATTCAACGTACTCTGAAGTTTCAGAATTTATTAAATTAATTGGCTATTCATTTAACAAAGTGGCTCACTTCTTTTATCTGACAGCCGATACAACCGTCTTCAACTGAGCAGGTTGGCAAACTGTACCCTGGGTGGACAACTTTGAATAATCAAATCGACCCTTAATAAGTTTTTTAATTTGTTTGACTGTGATGTATCGAATTTAAAAAGGGCGTCGTGTTTTAGTGGCAATTCCATTTACTAAAACGGTAATTCTGAAACTTCAGAGTACGTTTAAATGTACATCAATTCAATTCAATTAAATATGTGATTATTTGATAACATCCAAATTGTTCTTAAAGTGTCAGAAATTCGGAAATTACCTTATTAGGAAATATAGGAAAGACGTGGGTTATTCCTGCTACAAAGTTTGGATGAAAATGTCATTCAATCAGTTCAAAACAGCTACCCTTTTTAATTATTTTATAGACTGTATGTAATTAATTTATATAATTAAATTATAAGTACATTGAAATCTAAATGTTAGAGCGTAACTATATTAACCAAATATTAAAATACAAACTTACCTTAAGCGTTTTGCTGTTACCAAAGCCTCTTATAATTATCTTCTTCAACCTCCTACGCTAACCACACGTATGTACATACCTGTACACGTTCAACATGTACAGGTACGTAAACACACACGATATTAAGGCTTAACAATGTTCAACCATCGGATGTCAATACGTAATGTGATAAAGGTGGAGAATGTGAAGACAAAACCGAACTTCGGACGAACACGTCCATTCACCGGACTGAAAAGGGTCACTGCTTCCAATAATGAAATTTCGGTTGTCCACATCAGGGAACAACGATGGAGACGGCTTATTGAAGAAAAAAAAAAGGTAATGTCGTTTGGATTGTATAAATGTGCATACGAGAAATGAGAAATGCTCGAAAAGGAAATACCTGGCGATTTGAGTTAAGAAAACGAGAGAAAAACTTTTTTCTGGAAATCGAGTTTATACTTTATGTCCTGTTGAGTGGAACGGGCGTTTATATAGATTTAGCGTAGAAGTTATCCGTGAAAATACATATATAAATTTCTGTTTAGAAAGTATTTCAAATAGTCAAGCAGTAATATAAGTTATAACTTAATTATACGAGGATAGTCTAACAAGTAGTGAGAATGACACATAGGTAGCGCTGTAATTTAGGTTGGCTATTTCTATGTTTACATTCCGATATTTAGATAAATCGGTTGATTAGTTTATTTTTGACAGCTGATTGAAAAAGAAGCAACACGTCGTTTTGTTAAAATGGAAAAATTAACCACTTCGTCATTAAGGGTATGAAAGCTACCGAAATAAAAGATGAGTTACGGGAAACATTAGGTGAATCTGCTCCATCATCCGCCACAATAAGTAGATGGGTAAACGAATTTAAACGTGGTAGAACAAGCTGTGTTGATGAAGTGCGCTCTGGAGCACCCAAAATCGTGACTTCTAAGGAAATGATTATAAAAATCCATAATATTATTACGCAAGATCGATGACTCAAAGTGAGAGAGATAGCAGACGTGGTAAACATTTCAACAGAACGCGTACACCACATTTTAACGAAAGAATTGGGCCTTTCCAGGCTTTCGACGAGATGGGTGCCGCGACTGCTTACGACTGATCAAAAGTTCACTCGTTTTCGCATTTCCAATGAGTGTTTGGCCCTTTATAAGCGGAATCCGGTTGATTTTTGTAGGCGATTTGTTACTTGTGATGAAACTTGGATACACTACAGTACACTCGAAACTAAACAACAGTCGAAACAAGGGTTAGAACGTGGTTCTGCACCTCCAAATAAAGTGAAAACCACTGTATCGGCAAACAAGGTGATGGCATCAATTTTTTGGGATTCAAAGGGCATTTTGCTCATTGATTACCTTCAGAAAGGTGCCACAATAGACGGACAATATTATGCAGAACTTCTACAAAAATTAAATGTTGAGATTCGTGCTAAACCGCCAGGAATAGCAAAGAAAAAGATTCTGTTTCACCAAGATAACGCTCCCTCGCATAACGCACGAGTTGCATTTCCAATTAGTACCGCATGCGCCTTATTCGCCGGATCTAGCCCCTTCCGACTTCCACCTTTTGCCAAAATTGAAAACGGCACTAGGTGGAAAGAAATTTTCGTCTAACAACGAGCTTATCATCTTCGTAAATGAATATTTTGCAAACCTTCCGGAATCGCATTTTAGAGATGGCATAAGGGCATTGGAACACCGTTGGAATAAATGTATTGCTCTTTTAGGAGAATATATTGAAAAATAAAAATTATTTTGTATTTAAAAAATTCATTGGGGTTTAATGTATTTTGAACTTTCTTAATTGGAATGATTGTTGCTTCTTTGAGGCTATCGGGAAAAATACCATTCCTGAGGGATTCAACTATTAAGTATTGTAAGTGAACACCAATTATATCATAGTTTTTTAACAGAATTGCGACTGATAGAAAATGTGGATCTTTTTGATTGTTCGTTGTTTTCATTATTGC
Organism: Dermolepida albohirtum; assembly: GCA_031893035.1. Classification (NCBI taxonomy): domain Eukaryota; kingdom Metazoa; phylum Arthropoda; class Insecta; order Coleoptera; family Scarabaeidae; genus Dermolepida; species Dermolepida albohirtum. The sequence goes on along the minus strand of JAVIWB010000953.1, from coordinate 39,954 downwards.
CTTAAGTTGTGATATGCTTATAATTTCAAATTAATATTAGATTCACATTTTGTGTACGGTATACTTTCTGCTATTTCATTAACATTATTTATAAAAAATAGATTAAGTTCTTCAGCAATGTATAAAGTATGTTACTTAGATGTAATTAAACGCACAAATAGGGAGTATTTCTAATGAAAGAACAAGCTGAAGAACTGAAAAAAATATTTTGAATTTTATAGAACAATTTAGCAGAATATTAAGAAAATTTTGAAAAATATTTTCGACATTTACTTTAATTACTGTTGGAAAGAAGCGTTCTAATTAACTATAAGTGTAGCAATTAAGCAAAGTATGCATTAATTCCTTTAACGACAATATTAAAATGCTTCAAGTCGTTTTAGTTAATTAGAGGGGGCGTTGTGTTGAAAAAATCGTTTTCATTAAAACGTAGAGCTTTTCTGTTCTTTTTTGGCGTTCGTCTTCCAAATAAATTATCTGCAAAACTCTCAGACATAATACTTAACCGTACATAAATAAATTGAAACATTTTATCATGTGTAATTTGTAGTTCGTTAATCGTGATTTTTATTTTTATATTTGATACTTAGGAAACCTTTCTTGTAAGTCCGTCTACACGTAAAACATAGATATGGACCACTATTATCTATTTTCTAGTCAATTTTCTTTTTTATAATTATGATTAATTCATTATTTCCTATTTATTACACTACAAAATTATTCTTTTTGTTTGCTGTCGCGATTCTCATAGCTGATAAAACTTATTATAACACGGTATTTTCAAACCTACCGTTAAAATTTTTGTATAAGGGAATAAAAAGAAGTCAGAAGGTTCCAAGTCGGGATTACAAGGCGAATGAGTCACCAATTCCGTTCGCGAAACAGGTAAAAGCTCTGATATTTGAGATGCATTGTATGATAATGTATAGTCTTGATGAAAAGTAAGTCGTCCTTTAGATCGTTTTTGGAACACAGTTGGCAAACAAACAATTTTATACCATTCAGCTGTGACTGTGCGACGATCATCCGTGTGAAAAAGAAAGCAACTATTTTCTTGCCAGAGCTTCGTCCGCGTCTCACTTTCGTGGATTTGCCTTCATCTTTGAAGACTCATTGAACTGATTGCCGCTTGCTTTCTGGTGCATAAAAATAATTCCAACTTTCGTAACGATTTTGTCCGACCACCAATTCCTACGTGCTTTTTCTGAGCTTCTATTAAATTGTGTGGTATTCGTCGAGCACAAAGATTTGTGACAGCAAGATGATCATGCAGGGTTGTTCTGTTTTAGGTCATACATATGCCCAATGATGCCCAAACATCTCTGTATGTGCAGTGGTTGTCTGTCTTTATCATGTTATGCACGACGTTGATGTTTTCTGGAGTGACTGCAGTGGCGGGCCGTTCCTCCCGATGCTCGTCTTTAAGCGATACACGTCCACACTAGAACTCTTTGAACAATAGTTCAACAGTCGCCAAAAAAGCGACCAATCACTTGGTTTTTTGAGAACACAACTGTCGGGTCTCACTCGAAAATTGTAGAAAGTCGTGTCTCGAAAATTTTCGCGCGTTAATTCCATTTTTCCCGAAACTCACTTTACTTTAAAAATTACTAGAGAGAGACAACAGCATATGTTAGCAATCTGTAAATGCTATTCGGACTAAAAAATCGCAGAGAATACGACCAAAAAAAATTTCTTTTTACAAAAGGTGCTGAACCGCAAAACTTCTAAAACAACCTATGTATGTACATATATAAAGAAAATATCACAAGTCAGCATCATTCCCAATGTAGTACTTGCACAACTACCACGTCAAAAGATTCCCAAATAAATGTTTGTTGAGCAATCATGCTGAAAATGTAAAGAAAATTAAAGTATAAATTTGTCAACAAATTTCGAAAATGTAATAAGTGGCATTGACAAAGGTCAAGTATATAAACATATTACTTACCATAAATAAACTATTAAAGTGGTAATAAAATCCAGTAGACTTAAATCCAGTGATAACGAAAATATACGAGGTATGGCAATTAAATAACGAGATTACGCTTTTTTCATGGCGCAAAAACTAAATTGTCATCTGCTAATGATGATAACTTAGTTGTCGAAATACGTATACATAATACGAAAATTAATATGGAAAGGTCAACCTTAAGTGATTAATGTATTTAAGTGTTTAATAATTTTGTTCAATGTATTAAAATGACACAGTTAAAATTAATAGAAGATACATACTTTTCTATATGAAAAAAATTAAAATAAGGATTTTTATTTCTATTAGAATATGTGCATAAATATCCAGTATATCTGCCTAGTTTTTCCGATACCCATGCCCGAAATATATCTCATTGTTCTAACATACAATAGCGTATTATCCATTAAAAAATAAGTTACAAGAATAAAATACAAAAGTAAATATTGAATAATTTTTTTATTCGCAAAACTTTTATAGACTTGGTAAAAACGAGAGCGTGCCAGTAAGCTTGAACATACGCAATTTCTATATTTATTTCGACCGTAATAAAAACTCACGCAATGCTGTAGATGACATGTTTGGAGGAAAAATATTAGAGTGCAGTTTCTTCACGAATTTAGTAACCGTAAACAATTCATATACAAGTTTTAGTCCTCATCGAAAGATATAAAAATGTGACAGTTATATTGATATACTAAAACGAATAAAATACGATCTGAAACTGGAGCGTGTACACCGCACCTAAAATGGTATTATAGTATCAATAATAATTTATTTATCATAATAATGTTGGTAATTTTTTAGTCACCAATACATTCGTTTCATTAATTTTAACAACAGAAATCGTCGAATGTACACAGTCTGTCGCAGAGAAAACCTAACTTTTTTAAAACAGTAATTCTTACTGGCGCCGTCCATTATAAAAATATACGTCAGTGAGATAGATCTTTCACCAATGTTATGTCAAAATATTATGACATTTGCATCACTAGAAGCGGAGAAATTGCGCATAAAGTAATAGTGCGTATTTGGCATTGATTGGAAAATGAATTTTGAACAAAGAACAAACATCAGGTTCTGCTTTAAACTCGGTAAATCGTTTACTGAAAAGTTTAATTTAATGAAACAAGTGTATGGTGATGCGTGTTTATCACGTACGAGTGTGCATGAGTGGTTTAAACGATTTAAAGACGGCCGTACGGACATAAATGATGACGAACATCCTGGTGCAAAAAAATCAGTGGTTACGGAAAGTAACATCGAACTTGTGAGAAATGAGCGGAAATCCTCATTACGATATGTGTGTATATTAAATATTTCCAAAGATTCAATTCATCGCATTTTGACACAGCATTTGAGCTGAGGAAGTATAGTTCTCTTCAAGGTACAGTTATTGCATCTATTATGTACATTATCCCGTTTATGATGTGCGACTATAATTAATGAACCAGGTGTACGCAATTATCTATGAAGACGAAGGTGTGCGGACAATAGAATAACTTCTCGTTGTATGAAGTGTGTAATAAAATATGCGGTTATGTAAATAGACGGTGGATTCTAATCAATCAAGAAAGTTACGGGCAGTCCAGGATCTAAATGATACTAGATCATTCTGCCAAATGGTCAATTAGTGCGTGCGCCGTCTAACACTAGGCCTAGCTGCCATCTCTTGTATGTATATATATATATATATGCAAGGGTGTATTCAAAAGTAATCGGTCAAAACAACCTCAACACCTTCAATATACTCTTCATTTAACTTTACACACTTCTCTAATCGATAATTACATTGTAGGAAACATTGTTCGAACTTGTTTTCCTGTATGACTGCGAGTTATTGCCTCGTATTTTTCTTGACCTCTCTCGCATCGTTAAAACGATGTCCTTTCATGTCCCTCATCGTTCGTGGAAGCAAAAGAAAATCGCACAGAGCAAGATTGGGTGAGCAGGGGGTTTGCGGCAAAAGACAGATAGGGTTGTGTGAGCAGGTGCTTTGTCATGGTGGAAAAACTATTCGCCCATCTGCCCCAAATCGGATCTCTCTTGTCGCATACTGTCAGGTGAACAGAGGGCGTGGGCCAAAGGACAGATAGGGCTATGTGAGCAGGTGCTTTGTTATGGTGGAAAAACCATTCCCTCGTCTGCCGCAAATCCTATCTCTTTTGTGGCACACTGTTACGCAGCCTTCTCGGATCCTCCAAATAGAATGGCTGTTTAACTGTCTGACCGGATGGCATGCTGTTCACTTAAGTCTGCCATTACAAAAGAGACGAGTAAACGAAAATACTTTTACAAAAGGAAGCACTCTAACAAGAAAAATGCTTTTAGAAAATAATGAAGTGTAACAAAACAACCTTATTGTGGACAAGGCCATTCCGCTTATATTTGAGTACATATAGATCTCTGTAAATAAAAAATTGTATTTGTCAATTGTAATGTTAATTTTGTTCTGTTTTCTTTCTTATTTTATTCTCGCGTATAGTTTAGATTGCATTGGGACAATAATTTTCTTTAATCATTGTTAATTTTACGACGAGAAATATCCTCTTAAAGTGATCCTGGTTATCATCGAAGATATAAATACTAGAGGAGTTTATATATGCATCCTTTTACGTAATACGAATCGCTCTGTGTATCATTGTTTGTATACAGAGTAGCATTTGTAGATATTATCTGTAAAGTCACATATTTATTTCAGTTTGCTAACCGGTGCATTCTATTGAATTATAAGAAATTGTTACGTCACCACAAGTCCTTGTAATTTTTTAATTATTTCCAAATTAAATTATCATAAAATGCATCCAATGGAATATAAAGAGAATATTTAAATACTACATAAAAGTGCGGTAACAACGTGGCCTAAAACGTAAAGCTTCAATACATAAGGACTGTAACAACAGTTTCTAAAGTTCCGCAAAAAGAGATCAAAAGATAATGAAGGGAAATAACTAAATCGAAACAATATTAATTAATAAACTCTACTAATATCTGGGGAATAACAGAACCTTATAAGATTACCGTCTTCTCCAAAAGCAATGTTTATCGATAAATCTTCATTTAGTTTTCCGCAAACAATTTTACTAGATGCAAGAGGAAACTTTAATATCGTATATCGATCGACTGCAAGTTTTTTTTAAATCCATCCGAGACCATATAGTGTTATCGTGCGTCTTCTTTTCTTGTCTATCTTGTTGATTATCAAGTTTCCCCCATTATAATTTGATGTAGCGTTCTCCCTTAATAGCTTTTTTGAAAGGCCTCATAAATGGAACGGCGTGAAAAATATTGCAAGAGTAGAGGTCGCGCTGAAGTCTTTATGTTTATTACGAGGTTACTTGCAGCTTTCCATTAAAAGAGATTAAGTGCTATAAGTGGGTAAATTTTATATATTTTTCAAACCTCGCACTAGTTCTTTATTAATAACAGTTCGACAATAACTTTCTTCTCATTTACTCAAACAAGACTTAAATCTATATATTAGCACCTAATAAAATTGTAGTTATAAAGTACAGTGCAGTGTAACCAATTTAGAATCATCTGAAGTTTCAAGGTATATGGTACATATATAAAGAAATGTATATTTAATAAAGAAAATATCTAATTACTAAACCTGCAGAAACGAGTGCGCACTCATTGGCGGCGATGACATATTTCGACAGCAGTCGGATATACCAGAAGTCGAGATTCATATGCGTATGGTATGTGTATGAATGCCAAATTAGATTGATGATAGCGAATCGACGGTGTTCCTTGTTATGTTAGACGAGTGCTAATAGATTTCTTAACCGATTTTCGACATTAGAAAACACTGGCACTTTTATTAAATGCATTGTTTGCAATATCAACATTTTATCGTACAGTATTTTTTTGTGTAAAAGACATGTTAATAGCAAACAACACCGGTTAAACGCACAACGTGATGTACCATATTATGAATTTCTATATGACTTTATTTTTATGTTAAGCGTGTGCAACATTCCACAAAATATTGTAGACAATGAAGAATTTCGAATCTTTTGGAGGAAATACGTTCCGAAATGGAGATTGCCAACAAGAGGTCAATTATAGTATAACTTTCCTCGGGCGAAAAACACGATTACGGATCAAATAAAAGCAGAGTTAAAATATTTAAAAATATGGCAAACGGTAGATGAAACAACAGATACAAGAAAGACTAGTATTTTAAATGTGTTAGTGCGTACTTTAAAAAGCAGTGAGTTTTTCTTGGCTCTTCTTTTACATAGTAGAATATTACAGAAGACAAACGCGGAAGGGATAGTAGGAACTATAAAACACACCTTTGGGATATTCAATACGTCGGCAACCCAACTTGTAATGTTAGTTATAGATGAGGGTTCGAATATGGTTAAGCAGGAAAGTTACTAAAACAATCTTATCCTCAATTGCTTCGTTTAACCTGTTTGCTCCGCGAATGTGATCTTGTAGCTGAATTTATTAGAAACAGTTATATAAAAGTAAACCAATTTATAGTTTCTACCAGAAAAGTTTTTATCAAATCTCCAAATCGCATTCGTGAGTTTAAACACGCTTATGCGAACATTCCTCAGCCACCACAGCTGGTATTGACGAGTTGGAGAACGTGGCTTGAAGCTGTTATATTATGAGACATTTTTACACATTATTAAACCTCGTATCTTAAATTTAAATCCATAAGATGCTCAAGCAATTTCAGTCAGCGGTTGGTTTCAGATACCGAAATTCATACTCAAATAGACCAAATTTCTGAAAATTATTCAATTCATTTCGATACTTTTTCCAAATTAGAGAGCACCAAGCTGTCGTTACCTCAGAGTCTCGTTAGGAAATATAACAGATACTCATAGTATAGGAAGATTAACAATCGATAAATTGTGTGCGGTTATAAATAAGAAAATTCCTTTTGCATCCCAAAAAACTGATGCTAACACCTTGTTGGCCAATTTCTTGACCCTAATTCGCTTCGGAACCGAAGTACGCATACCGGATTCAGTGATATGAACCCGGGACGTCTGCTTCGGTTCTTTCTGGTTTGATGCACTTTTCGGACGCCCTTCGCGTGGATCATCTTCCAGACTTGTACGACCATGCTTATATTCAGCAGCCCATCCCTCTACTATTCTAATTGAAGCTGAAGAGTCCTTATGCACTTTTAACAATCATGAATTTGTTTTGATGCTACATCTTTCAAAAATCAGAATTTTGTTACTGGACGTTACTACACACGTGCTCATAACAAAAGCAGTACAATTTTTAGAAAAATAATACGAAGAACTTAATAGCGCCATCTCTTATCGAACATCAAAACTTCTTTGATCAATCTGGTATGTTCTTTACTCTTTTTTATTGGAAGTTTCGACCATTGGGAGAATAAACTACTTAATTTACATTAACTACGTTTCAGAGGAGGAGTTCGCCTTTTTCAAGTTATTTTTTTCAACTTGCAATACTTCTTCCACAAATACATTAACTCGGTTCAAAGAACATTTTAACTACACAGGTATTACATCAGTAAACACCGAACAATTATTCTCTCTATACAAGAACATTTTTAGAACGCGACGAACATCATTTAACAAGAAAATTCTGGAGGCTAACTCTATGTTGCAGATATATAACCGAGCAAATTGTTAATACTACACTCATAGGTAATTCTTTAACAACCATAACAACGTTAAATACTGGGTTGGCAACTAAGTACTTGCGGTTTTGTAGTATAAAATAAAACACTTTTTTTAAACAAAGAATAGTTTTTAATCAATTATATACGTATTTTCCATTTTGCTCAATGACCTTTTGCCATCTTTCTTCCAGCTGCATGATTCCGCGCTCATAAAATTTCTGGTCTTTATCAGCAAAAAAGTGAACCAGGTGCGAGTGAAGGTCATCGTCATTTGTGAAAGTTTTTAGAATTCTGCAAACTTCGAAATAAATGGTAATCAGATGGTGCTAGATCAGGGCTGTATGGGGAATGTGGCATCACTTCTCAGCCAAGCTCCAATAGTTTCCCACGAGTTGCCAAAGATGTGTGAGGCCTTACATTATCTTGGTGGAAAACTACACCTTTCCGATTTGACAATTCGGGCCGTTTTTCTTTGATTGCTTCACCCAGTTTTATTAATTGTTGACAGTAAACATTAGAATTGATCGTTTGGTTCCTTGGAAGCAGCTCAAAAAACACAAAACCTTTGTAATCCCACCAAACTGACAGCATGATCTTTTATGGATGCAATTCAGCTTTCGATGTGGTTTGAGCTGGTTTATCGTGTTTGCTTCATGATCGTTTTCGAACTATGTTACTGTACGGGACCCATTTTTCATCACCAGTGATGATTCTTTTTAAGAAAGGGTCGGTTTCATTTCGTCTAAGGTGCATCTCGCAAAAGTTGATTCTTTGTGCTAAATAAATTTCTTTCAATTCGTGAGGTATCCAAATATCAAGCTTCTTAACTAGCCCAAGACATTTTAAATGTTTTTCAATTGTGGTGTGCGATACATGTAGCCTCTCCGCAACCTCTCAAACAATTATATGACGATCCTCTTCAATTATGACTTTGATTTGGTCATCATCAACTTCAGTAGGCCGACCAGAACGTTACTCATCTTTGAGGGAAAAATCTCCAGAACGGAATTTTTTATACCAATTTTGACACGAGCGCTCTGTTATGCAATTAGCACCATAAACTTCACATATCTTTTTGTGAGCCGCAGCAGCTTTCTTTCCTTTACGGAAATAAAATAGTAAAATATGTCGAAAATGTTCGTTTCTGCACTCCATTTAAAATTAACCCACAACTAATAGCTTTAATAAAAATCACGCACTACTTGCTTCTGAAGTTACGTCAACGTGACTCGTATCACGCGACAAACGGTAAAGTACAGCACGAACATACGTTATACAAAAAATAAAGCAACGCTCTCTATCAGTAAAAACCGAAAGTACTTAGTTGCCAACCCAATATATTGCTCATTACTATTCATGCTGTATCGCGGTATATATTGTACGCCTTTCGTATGTCTCGAGATGTATGCACGTTTTGACATCGCAGTGCCTTATATACAAACGTCGGGGACGGCTTAGACTGCCGGAATCTTACCATGTTTACTCGCCGCCCATGTATAGCGCCTAAACATTGCCGCCTTGTTAATGACAAACGGTCACCCACTGCGTTCACCGTCACGCACATTTGAGTGATAGCTACTTAAAAATGTGTCTACGACAACAATAATGACATCAAAACGGCCGTTCTGCGACGATTAATAAATCAAATGGTAAATTTTTATGTGGGGAGGATACGGAAACGATACGGTAAGTGGCTTAAACTAGGTATAAATTATGTTAAAGAGTCAATTAAGGTCCAGACTTGCCTATTAGAATAAAATTGTTATCAGAATAGTATCACGTGTTTTACAATCGAAACGGTACTTATGGTACTTTTAAAAAGAACGTATATCATATATATCAAATACACATCACCCTACGTCAAATACAATAAAATAAAGGCCACCTATTTATTCTTTCTATATTCTGACACTATCTTTAATTTATAAACTAATTAATAACTTATTGCGCCATCTACGAAATTATCAATTAATTACAGTTATATTATTTCAATTTCAAGCAATGCTCGCTTTGGTTACAGAAAAAATGTATTCATATTACAATAATGTATACGTATGTTGGAAACAATTCCAAACATGTAACAAATTTAATTTCCTGGTATTTGCTATTTCCGCTTTGTCGTAACTTCAGAATAGTAATACGCGTACGTTTTACAAATTAAATTGTGTGGTTGTATCAGTCGAAAAAAGTAATGTAATTGTGTATTCTATTAAAAATATTTTTCCTTGAATATATCATAATTGTCCCAATCATCGTAAAAAAATCCAAAAATGAATTATTAATCAGTTTTTACGTACTTAACACATGGATCAATAAGTCCCGAGACTAACAATGAAAACAACATTTTTTTTGCAAAATTTTTTTTTATTCATCAACATAATCACCTTTTAGGGTGATACAATGGTTCCAACGCTTTTCCAATTTTTCAATACCATGTTTATAAAAAAATTTATCTTTCGCTTCAAAATAAGCTTTAGTTTCAGCGATGACCTCCTCATTTGAGCCAAATCTTTTTCCCTGGAGCATTTTTTTAAGATCAGCAAAGAGCCAGTAGTCACTGGGGGCTAAATCTGGCGAATATGGGGGGTGGGGAAGCAGATCAAAACCAAATTCGTTCAATTTTGCCATTGTTTTCATCGACTTGTGGCAGGGTGCATTGTCTTGGTGAAAAAGGATTTTTTTCTCTGCATGTGCGGTCGTTTTTTGCGATTTCCTCCTTCAAAAGCACCGGTAAGTCAATATAATAATCACTGTTGATCGATTTACCTTTTTCGAGGTAGTCAATGAAAATCACGCCATGTGTATCCCAAAAAACTGACGCCAGGACTTTGCCAGCTGACTGCTGCGTTTTCGGACGTTTCGGACGGCTTTCGCCAGCTGTGCGCCACTCAGATGACTGCCGCTTCGACTCTGGAGTGTAGTGATGTATCCATGTTTCGTCCATGGTCACGTAACGACGCAAGAAATCTTTTTTGTTGCGAGTAAATAGCGATAAACAGCTTTTTGAATCATCGACTCGTTGCTGTTTTTGTTCCATCGAGAGCAATCGCGGCACCCACTTGGAAAAAACCTTTTTCATGCTCAATTTTTCATGAAGGATAGTAAATACACTTCCATATGATATCTGTGTCATCTCAGCAATCTCACGGAGCTTCACTTTACGATCTTTCATTATAATTTAACGGCTTCCACAGGTCTACCCGAGCGTTCCGCGTCATTTGTGTCGGTACGACCACGTTTAAACTCGGCAAACCACCGACAAATCGTTGCTTTTGATGGACAAGAGTCCGGGTAACATTTTTCAATCCATTGTTTTGCTTGCGTGGTGTTTTTACCCATTAAAAAATAATGTTTTATCAGAACACGAAACTCGGTTTTTTCCATTGTTTAAACAAACTACAAAACGACTTTACTCCAACCTCGATAACTCAGCTGTTTCTGGTCCGATCGACTTAAAATTTTGACACGTTTCAAGCAAAGGTTAGTACTCTAGAAAGACGTGGTTACTGGTTTACTACGAGCACCATCTATGGGTTAGTCTCGAGACTTATTGATCCATGTGTTATACAGGGTCTCACACGGTGATGACACATTAGAATATTTCAAAGCCTACTTCGATTTTTATTTTAAATATTTGGTCAATAATATTTTCGGATATGCTCCTCTCAAATAAGATAATGGCACTCATGTAACAGTTCCGGTTATACCGGAAGTTGGTGTAATCTTCCTTAGTTTAAATAGAACACTTTGCATATTATTACAATTTTGGATTCTATGTAATATTTTAGGGGAACTTTCATGAGGTTTCCCTATTCCTAAAATTCATTTTCTTCGAAATATTTAATTTTTTTCAAAAAAAGTAAAAAAAACAGAAACTAATTCAAAACCATTTACAATAAGAAATATAGAGCGATAATACACAGTCCATCGCAGAGGAAATCGAAGCTTTTAAAATAGTAATTCTTACTGGCGCCATCTATTAAAAAAATATGCATCGATAAGAGAGACCTTTCACCAATGTTATGTCAATATATCATATATTTGCATCATTAGAAGCAGAGAAATTGTACATGAAGTAACTGTGTATTTGGCATTGGTAGAAAAATTAATTTTGAACAAAGAACAAATATCAAGTTCTCTTTTAAACTCGGTAAATCATTTACTGAAACGTTTAATTTGATGAAACAAGTGTATGGTGATGCGTGTTTATCACGCGCGAGTGTGTAAGAGTGGTATAAACGAATTAAAAGACGGTCGTACGGACACGAATGACGAAAAATGTCGTGGTGCAAAAAAATCTGTGGTTACGGAAAGTAACATCGAACTTGTGCGTGAATTTTTCAGAAATGAGCCGAAATCCTCATTGCGATATGTGGAAATGGAATTAAATATGTCCAAAGATTCAATTCATCTCGTTTTGGCACAGCATTTGTGACTGAGAAAGATTTATGGAAGGTTTTTACCACACAAGTTAACTGATGATCAAAATATGCTCCGAATTCAAAATTGTATAGACTTGATCAAAGACTCAAAAAAGGGCGTAAACTTCAACTATTCTATTGTAACTGGCGATGACAAGTGGTGTTTTCAATACGATCCGGAGGCCAAACGTTAAAGCTCTGAATGGAAGCATCGAAGCGAAGAAAGACCGAAAAAAAGCCGTTTGGAGAAGTCAAAAGTGAAGAGAATGTTAGTTTGCTTTTATGATTCGAAAGGCATAATACACAAGGAGTTTGTACCAACTAGTCAAACAGTCAATGCTGTATATTATCTTGATATTTTAAAGCGTCTTTTGCAGGGTATTCGTCGTGTGCACACTCAATATCGTGAAAATGGTAGCTGGCTACTTATTACTGATTTTCTAACTACAATTGGCATTTTAACTATCAACCATTTACCGTATTCACCGGACCTGTGATTTCTATCCATTGTCCAAACTACATTTACCGATTAAAGGACAGTGTTATGCCGACGTCGAACCCATTAAAAAGTAAAATAAATGAATTTTACCAAAATAGTAAACTTTTGTTTTTACTTTAAAAAAGTCCGATTTTCTCTGCGACAGACTGTGTATTAACAGAAAAGGTAGCTAGATCTCTAAACTTTCCATTCATTAGGAATTTTCAAAAAGAACGTGACTTCCGGAATTACCGGAAGTATTGCAGTTCTTTTTGATATGTACTTGTTGTTTGATATGTAATTGTGAAGTTTCCAGATATACAACTAGTGTAATTTAAATCTTTCGTTGAATAGGGAAATTAAATAATCGTAACCATGGCATAAACCAGGCGGTATAGTAAATAAATATGTCCCAATTTAATTCAAAACCCTATTCATTTTTATTCATTTACCAGAAAGCAGACAAGATGTTTTCTCTAATATCTTACACGCCTACATAAAAAGTTCTTTAACTAATTTATTATCGAAGTTCCGAGATTCTCCAATAATAATAAACATTCCAAGTACCAACAGATAAAAAATACATTTTACCAACACTCTTAAAAGAGGGAATTTTCTTTGTTCACAAAGACCCCCTCGACGTTTACCAAAAAACGTGACGAAATCTTCTTAAATTTTTCTCTTCTTATTACTTTCTTTCTCGTTTAAAATTTTCACAAATTAAAAAAAATCTTCACATTGAATAGGCTATAAAATCTAAGCTTACATCCTATACGTGAAATTCCTGTTGTCGCAAAATAATATTATTGCAAAATCTACTTTTACTTGATTACATTTTAATCAGTTAAAAATTAAGCTTGTAGGCTTTTGTTCTGTTATTTAGATCAACAATTTTTGTGTTATTTCCAGTCAGAAGAGAACATATAATATAATCATTTTCATATGCACGGGCTTTTCAGTAAAGATTAGAACAAATTTTATTGTTGTTCTGTGCAATAAGTCACAAAATGTTGTCCCAGTAAGCTTCTTTCATTCTGCAAAATGATATAATATGCTTATTTCAGATTGACAAAACTCGAAAATTGTGATATTATTATCACATCTCTAACTAGGGTTTGACAACTGATAATGTCAAACTATGTATGTTGACATTTCTATTCAGTAAGGTTTGGCAAGTCATCATGAATCGTTTAACGCCAGAACAACGCTTCCAAATTGTGGAAATTTACTTTAAAAAAAAAAAATCTGTTTGCGAAGTTCATAGAGCACTTCGTCCATTTTACGGTCAACATAATCGGCCTAGTGAGCAAGCAATTCGTGCAGTTATTGATCGTTTTTGCACTAATTTTACTCTTCTCGATTCAAAACCATCAACAAGACAAAGAAATGTGCGTACCGAAGAGAATATTGCTGTTGTAGCGCGAAGTATTGAAGATGACGCCGAAATGTCGATTTGTCGTCATTCTCAATTTGTTGGCCTTTGTCATCTGACTACGTGGAAAATTTTACGTATGGATCTTGGCTTATGTATCTATAAATCACAGTGCGTACAAGAATTGAAGCCAAACGACCATCGTTTGGTTGCATTTTTGCTGATTGGGCTCATTTGAAATTGGCCGAAAATGAGCATTTTTATCAAAGAATTGTGTTTACTGATGAAGCTCATTTCTGGTTAGATGGATACGTCAATAAGCAAAATTGTCGTATTTGGAGCGAAGACAATCCTCAAGCCGTTAACGAATCACCATTACATCCATTAAAATTGATTGCGAATAATAAATTAATAAGAAAATGATCGAATTAATGATTCACGGAATCTTAGTGCCCACAAGAAAATACAGCTATACAAACTTCCACTAAAGTCATGAAAAAATGTTACATTTCTTTTTGAATTTCCGAATGAAAAGCAAACAAAGCGTAGCAAGGATAGACAAAGGATCAAAGAGCATATTACAGTTATATCTGTACATGTGCACAATAAAGTGGTACTTTATTATACATATTTTTAAGGATATAATACCTACTTCTTAATTACGAATTCCTCATAGGATGTAAATTGACAGCAATTGTATTATTAACATCCTGACAATATGTAATAAAGAGACAGTTAAATCTACAGCAATTCTTTCATTTCTTTATTTTCCTTCTGCATCTCATTAATTTCGATTGTTGCTGTAATTCTTTATAAATATAGTTAATAAACAACTAACGACGAAGTTATGATTGTGACATATTACGACGAGTGCAAAAATCATCAGACAGCCTAAACTTTGGCGGCATTTCTAAACACCAACTTCGAGCCTACGAGTCTTCAATCAAAAAATGGATGTATTTTATATTTTCGGTATCAGTATCTACAGGGGTTAGTACTGAAAAGTGTCAGCAAAGTTAGTTGCCTGATGAGTAAAGTTGAACAATCTTTCGAGTAACCAACGATAAGAACCAATGCGAAGCGAACGCGTCCAATCATTACCGATATCTTGCATCATGACAAGAATATGTCTGGCAAAAATGGATTGTTAACCGCCACGGGTATAAATAACATAAATAATGTAAATGGAAAATACGCTTTCAATTTAGTAATTTATTAGTATAATACTCATTCTTTCTTCATCATAGCTTTCGGACTGGAACCGCGCCTTTAATAATTCTACTACCGATGTTTCATTACCACTTGAATGAGACATCTTCAGGGCTTAACTGCTGCTACTGCTTTCGTTGTTGTACTGAGACTGGTGTAAGTCTGCAATGGATGGATTTATATGGGAGCATTAGTCACGGGTCGATCGAGCGTTATAGTTACGGTTGAGTTGTTTGAAGATGCAGGATTTCCAGGTATTGTTTGAGGGGTAATCATCATCACGGTTTAGGTAATTAGAATGTTTAGAGATCTCCAGAGGTTCACGGATTTTTCGGCCATAGTAATGACTACTGCAGGACAGGATTTTAGTAAAATTTCACTGGATTAGTCCACGAGCCAGATTACACATGCATTATTTATTGTGTTTATAATGGCACCTATCCAACCTTCCTTTATCTAACATTACTGATGACCCCTGAATTGAACGAAATATTATAACTGATACAGCCATTTATATGCACACCTCGCTGATTGCTTTAATGACAGAAATGTTCTCTACGTAGTAGTTACAATACATTAATATTTTCACTTCGATCCAAGAGATGGACGTAAAGTTCTATGTTATTTATATTATTTTGTCATATCTGTATTTATTACTATCTTTAAGTCAGTAGATGTACGACTAAGTAATTTTTGCAGAATAATTATCTTTTGGGATGTCAATGATTTTTCATTAAATTAGGGGTTACTATTTTGAAAAATTTTATTGATTCCCACTGTATTATGTAATAAGGGTAGCACAAAACGTCAAGATCAGACACGCATAATTTACTTAATAGATAGCCGTTAATTTCGTGCGCCTGCTTTTTATCCCCTAACCTCAGACCTGTTAGTCTATAAAGCTACAATTTGTCACGGAATGATGAAGAACCCAAAAAAGGAAACCTCTGTGTTCGGTTGTACACATTTAGCGAGAGAAATGGTTTAAAGTTTAATCTGAAATTTGACGGGATTATTGCAGGTATTTAGGATGAATTTCAGCAACAAAAAGTGAAATACGACGCGAACGCAAGGGATAATAAGATTAACATTGGCTGCAATTATTTGTTACTGAGTTGATATTCAAATTGTGTCCTGTGGCCGACGCGGTTGCCATTTCATCCGTGTAGTGGGTGAGATTTTATCGCGAATTTCAATTTCAGTTTTTCAACGTTAAAATTTAGCTTTCCATATATAATTCAGACACTAACAAAGATAAAATAGTTAATCTCCGACTCTATGTCCTGCTTTCTAGCCGCATTTATTTTAGCAATTACAGTATTCTGAATTACACATAAAGAAAAACAATGCTGTAAAAGTTTGTACTACTATATTTTCTCCCTTAATACATGCAACGGTGGAATTCATCAAATTAAATACATAAAGTGTATGGCTTGGAAACTCCCATACTAGCTGTCCATATTTCTTTTCGGTTTCCGGGCTAAAACCACATTTGTGACGGCTGCTTCATTTTCACCGACGTTTCGTCACATTCGCAAGGGACATATTTAGGAATAATGTTTCTCTTGACGCTACAGTTTCAGTTTAATACGAGTCTTCTAGACTAACCAAGCATGACGGTGTGTTTTTGTATCTCAATATGTAAATGGACGCCAGATTTCTTTTATTTCAATTTCTTTTGTACAAGATGCAAATGTTATATCCCAAAGTGCGTTGATATAAAATAGTTAATAATAATAAAAAGAATATTCCTTTATTCACCTAGCAGAAAAATTCCAAATACAAACTGATACAACACATTGCAAATCTAATATAAGAATTCTTTATTTTACTTTATCTTTTATTTATATTTTCCCAACAGAATATCTTCCATTGATAGGACAAAAGCAAATATACATACATGACACAGCCACGTTTAAGAAGTGTTACCACAAAAGTAAATATAAGGTCCAGTAAAAAGAAATCCATTATTTTTCCAATAGATGGCTTTAGTAATCTGTATCTCGCGTTGTATAAGTGCGATCGCGTTCCACTAGATGGCGTTCGAAAGATAAGATTTCGTACTAAACGAACTTCTCCTTCTCTTCTGGACACCAGCAAAGTTAAAATACGCCATATTTTACAGTTTTTCTTCGATAAAAGCGAAAACGCAAGCCAGGCGGCTAAAAATGTGAATAGTGTTTATGGTCCTGATACTGTAACAGTCAATCATGCGCAATTTTGGTTTCGTCGATTCCGTTCCGGTAATCGTGATGTCAAAGATTCACCACGCTCTGGAAGGCCAATTGTCGAAAATATCGATAAAATAATGGAAATCGTCGAGTCCGACCGTCATGTAAGCACTGTTTCGATTGCCCAGGAGCTAAACATTGCACAAAAAACCGTTTGGAACCATTTAAATAAGGTTGGATACAAAAAGAAGCTTGATGTATAGGTGCCACACGAGTTAACGCAAAAGAACCTCATGGACCGAATTTACATCTGCGATGAAAAGTGGATCACTTGCGACAACGTTGAATCGTAGTAAGCCGGCGCAAACGGTGGCCAAGCCAGGCTTGACGGTCAGGAAGGTTTTGCTGTGTGTTTGGTGGGATTGGCAAGGAATTATCTACTATCAACTACTTCCCTACGGTCAAACTCTTAATTCGGACCTGTACTGTCAACAATTGGACCGTCTGAAGGAAGCAATCGCCCAGAAACGGCCAGCTTTAGCCAATAGGAGAGGAATTGTGTTCCATCAGGACAACGCCAGGCCACACACATAGATAGTGACTCGCCAGAAGCTTCGGGAGTTTGGTTGGGAGGTTCTTATGCATCCACCTTATAGTCCGGACCTAGCACCAAGTGATTACTACCTGTTCCTGTCTATGGCGAATGATTTTGCTGGTGAAAAATTCGCCTCAAGAGAAGCTTGTGAAAATCGACTGTCCCAGTTTTTTGCCAATAGGGACGAGGGTTTCTATGAGAGAGGCATTATGAAATTAACTTCAAAATGGCAACAAGTTATCGAACAAAACGGTGCATATTTGACCTAAGTCGGATCATTCTAACTATGCTAAATAAAACCTTCAATTTAATGCAAAAATAATGGATTTCTTTTTACTAGACCTTATATAAAATTTCACGTATCATAAAATAACATAATTCTTTACATGTAAGTACAATCATTACTACAAAATCGTTTACGATCTAAAATATAAGTTTCGGTCTATACTATCTGCTTCTGGGCTTCCGGGCTGGAACCGCGTCATTTGTATATCTGCCGACGTTTCGTACCCATTTGTATGGGACATCTTCGGGGCTCAATTACTGCATTGAAACGGTCTATATTTTTAAATACAGACTAAACTAGAAAGAGATTCTTCTATGTCTCATTAAAAGAAATGAACAACGCACGGGAGTTTATTTACATTTTCGACCTGATAGAAAAATTTCAAGCAATTGCATCTCTCGCCGTTTGGGCAATATTAAAAACAAAATGTATACATTATATAATATATATACTAGCGAAAAATTGTGGAACATGAGGAACGAACTTTGACATTGCATTTTGCGTACTGTTTTCTATAGAATATTTCATTTCGTTAACGTTATTTTAATTTCGAGATTTAATATTAAAAAAAAAGTAAAAGTTTCAGTGGTATAATTTAACGTCAGTTTAGATTGCTTGATGAAGATTGCAATGAACTTATTTATATTAGTTATGGTCATAATTATTTTAAATTCATTACTAAGTCTAAGGTAACGTGATTATTTGGTGCAAAATCTTTCAGTCAATAAATCAAATGAGAATACAAATCTTCTTATCTTCAGAAAATAATGTAGTTTTGTACTATTATGTTATGAATCAGACATGCTCCGAATGCCAAAGTTTTGTTTACATAACAAGTTATAAACGCCATCGTACATAAATTCGGCAAATATATACCGAGAAGCAAAACAGATAGAAGAAGGTTATTGAAACAAAAATAGTTATCTAAAAATAAAAACATGGAACTTACTAAGTGAGCCGGAACAAATATGGAGAAATAGATGACACTTCGAGATGCTGCTGAACGGCATCAAGGGGAAATCCAAAGAATTGAGACAGAAGGGCCAACGGAGAAGAAAGGATATAACTAAAGAGCTTAAAAATAACACGAGCCCTGGAGAAATAGAAATAAAGTCAGAAATGTTGAAGGCAGAGGAAGAACAAATGCAAAGGAAAGTCTCGAATTAGTTGAACTCGTATAGAAAAGAAAAAGTATGCCAGAAGAATGGGAAATGCCAGGATATGCTCAGAGTATAAACAAGGCAATAAAATGAGTAGCGAAAATTATATTATGTTAAGGAAGAAGCTAAACGAAGAAGCGGAAAAGTTTCTTGGTCAATACCAAGCAAGGTTCATAGAAAACAGGTTGACAACAGATCGATTATTATGTGAAGGAAACAAGAAGATCCACCCAGGAGTTGAGAGATCTATAGAGAGAACCTAGTATAACGATATTTCTAAAGGCACAAAGAATCAGGTGGTTAGAGCATGTAGAGAAGGAAGCGAATGATAAAGATGGTGTTTCACAGAAAACCGATCGGAAGAAGAAGAAAAGGAAGACCTAGGAAAAGATAGAGTGAAAAAGTGCAAGCTGATTTGAAATGTGTAGAAGTTATGGACTGGAGGCAAAAAGTGATAGAGAGAAACCAGTGGAAAAATATAATGCATCAATATATGTATGTATGAAATATGTAAAGACCTGAATTGTGTAACAAAATCTAAATGTGTCCTAGGCCTACGAGACTATTGAACTTTGTAAATAAATGAATAAGTACTTGTAACATAAACACAGATTTAAAAAAAACTATTTCTATCCCGCGGATAGTTTACGGTGATACGAGGATAGTAGTGAGAAGTAGTGAGAATGACACATAGGTGGCGCTCTAATTGATAAAACAAATGCACTGTAATTTAGGTTGCCTATTTATATGTTTAGATTCCGATATTTAGATAAATCGGTTGATTAGTTTATTTTTGACAGCTGATTGAAAAAGAAGCAACACGTCGTTTTGTTAAAATGTAATTAAGAGTATGACAGCTACCGAAATAAAAGATGAGTTACGGGAAACATTAGGTGAATCTGCTCCATCATCCGCCACAATAAGTAGATGGGTAAATGAATTTAAACGTGGTAGAACAGGCTGTGTTGATGAAGCGCGCTCTGCAGCATCCAAAATCGTGACTTCTAAGGAAATGATTGTAAAAATCCATAATATTGTATTATTAGGCAAGATCGACGACTCAAAGTGAGAGAGATAGCAGACATGGTAAACATTTCAACAGAACGCGTACACTACATTTAAACGAAAGAATTGGGCCTTTCCAAGCTTTCGGCAAGACGGGTGCCGCGATTGCTTACGACTGATCAAAAGTTCACTCGTTTGCTCATTTCCAATGAGTGTTTGGACCTTTATAAGCGGAATCCGATTGATTTTTGTAGGCGATTTGGATACAGTACAGTACACCCGAAACTAAACAATAGTCGAAACAATGGTTAGAACGTGGTTCTGTACCTCCAAAGAAAGTGAAAACCACTTTATCGGCAAACAAGGTGATGGCATCAATTTTTTGGGATTCAAAGGGTATTTTGCTATTGATTACCTCCAGAAAGGTTCTGTTTACAAAAATTAAATGTTGAGATTCGTGCTAAACGGCCAGGAATGGCAAAGGCAAAGAAAAGGATTCTGTTTCACCAAGGCAACGCATACCAGCACAGTTGCGATGTCCAAAATCCACGTGTTGCATTTCCAATTAGAACCGCATGCGCCTTATTCGCCGGATCTAGCCCCTTCCGACTTCCACCTTTTTCCAAAATTTAAAACGGCACTAGGTGGAAAGAAATTTTCATCTAACGACGAGCTTATCATCTTCGTAAATGAGTATTTTGCAAACCTTCCGGAATCGCATTTTAGAGATGGCATAAGGGCATTGGAGCACCGTTGGAATAAATGTATTGCTCTTTTAGGAGAATATATTGAAAAATAAAAGTTATTTTGTATTTAAAAAATTCGTTTTCTTGTTAAACTACCCTCGTATGTGTGGACTAAAAATATTCGAAATATCGGAAACCGGTTTAAACGTTATCAAGGATATTTTCAAGCGATTAAAAAATTATGCAGATGCATTCAAGCCAAACGAATTAATTAATGGTGAGCTTAACAAGAAACGGCAGTCCTCGTGAGTACTATCCTGACGATTACAGTTAAGTTACTTTCGAAACGTCGAAATACTTAACCTCCACAAACAATAGAAATAGCCCGGAGAACAACTCGAATTACCATCCACGTCACGAGTTAAACATTCATACATACATGAACATAATTCATAAGCCCATGCTTAGACATCGGTTAGTCTAGAAAAATCATCAATAAATACATTAAACATTAAATATCCATTTATAATGAACGTAGATTGATAGAAGTACTCACGGACTTCTGATTCTAAAATACCTGTCTAATATGTATTTTTTAATGACATTCGTCTCAATTATTTATGAAACGACACCGTACAGTGTTTGTGATATGATCATTGAACGTTGCCATTAAATTCTCATTTACCGTGGGAGATATTCTATGCCTGTTCAGCTGATAAATCACTCACCTGGTGCCCTCAGTGATTACAGATGCACTGGCTAATATATTCGATGATAAGTACCGCTCGGCGTTGCACCTATCGGTTTAGGGAAGCGTATTATTAGTTCTCTGATAGTGTATCTATCGAACTAGAAATTAGAGGAAAGCAATATTAAACCAATTACATATATACAAGACTGTAAACAGAAGAACCTGGCCACCGCTTACTTCAATAAGTATAATAAAAGGTGCATTTAAGTTCTAAAGCCTCATAATTTTTAATTCGAAACTAAGAATAGATAAAAAGACACGGTCATAATTAAAATACGCAAATATTCTTTACAAATCCGTAGCGCAGTTGTCAACACAGTACATAACACGAAGTTGCTATAATTGCCGATAGAGTGAGTGGCATTTTGAATATTTAATGTGTGTAATCATCCATTTTCTTCACTTGCATGATATATGACCCATCAATATTCATCGTCGTTTGTGTAAAGTATGCGATGATTGTGTAATCGATGTACAAAAACGTGTTTATATGTAAGATCGTTTAAAGAAAACCGAAATTATTTGAAAACAAACCTAAGAAACATTGGAAAAGAACTAACTGGACCCAAAACAAGATCTTTACTCGTAAAATAAGTGTACCTACGGGTGCTTAGTCTATTCAATCTTATCTCCATCTAGACTCATGATTGATTTTAATCTAAGTTAAACAAATAAAAAAACATTGCTTCCATCTATCGTATAACACAGTGTTGTACATATCTGCCTTTTTTATACAAAAAAATAATGAAAAACATAATCTGGTAAGTAGACTTCCGCGGTCGTGGTCCAGATTATCTGCTTCTGGGCTTCCGGTCTGGAACCGCGTTACTGGTAAAACTGCCGACGTTGCGTACCCACTCGTATGGAACATCTTCAGGGCTCAAATGATTGAAATCAAAAATATATTTTTCATTGCTTTCATTGCTTAACAAACACACTTCCAAGTGGCCACATAATTCTCGACACATTAATTTAACCTTAGCTTGGAAGTACGTTTGGTTTCTCGCAAGAGTCAGTTCCCATACTTGCAAACCTGAAACCAGCTGTCACCCTCTGAGGGGTTTGGGACAACTAAAGCGTAATTCTCACTCGTTATGTTTCAAGAATCACTAGGGTAATGGTTACATCCTACGAATGTGCTTTAAGGACGGAATTGCTTTCGACATTGCAAAAAAACTTCCACGTATGCTTTTCCATCAAGAGAAAGTTCTTATTCATTCTTCATGAACTTATATTAAGGGGTTCATCGTGACAACATTGAAGTGGTGTCTCGTAGGCAATTTTGATGAAGCCTGTGATTGTTTAACTTAATCACTGAGGGTTAGTATATAACCACTTTCCACATTAATTTTCGTATTCTGTATATGTATTTAGACAACTAAGTTGTCATCATCAGCAGTGCCACACCTGGAAAACTACGGCAGAATACCCGTACGAAACAAATTGCGCAAACGATCTGTACCGTTAAAAGCCAAAGCGCACACTATATTCGTTTCGCATAATTTTTAAAAAGATTGTATTCTAGTCTTAAACTAAGATAAAAGACAAAAGAAAAAAAAGAAAGAAAGGAAAAGTACCTACATGTGTTTATTGCACTCCCCTTGTCTGTCGTTTAAGAGGTCAAAGAGAAATGAGTTATGGTTGGGGTCTAGGTCAGTGTTCAACACATTGCCTTTATTCTTCAAAATGTACATGCTTTCATAGGTATCTAATTCGCGATAATTACACACGTTCTTTATCAAATGCAAACAATACTCGGTTACACTATGATGACTCTCCAACACATGTTTTACTAAACCCGATTTTTCTGGCCGATTGAATTTTGTGTGCGCAATATGTTCTTTTATACCGGGTTTGTATCGATCGTTTTGTTTGGCCGATGTATCGTTTACTGCAATCTAGACATTTAATACCGTAAATTCCCGATTTTCTGTTGTCCTCGACTTTGTCTTTTGCATTTCCTTGTTGGAGTTAGTGGACTGAAATGTAACTTAAAAACCGTGCTCTTTAAAAGCACAATTTAAATTTTTCGTCAAACTGTGAAAAGGTAAACATACAAACTGCTTGTTTCGATTGCTTTGAGGTGACAGATATGTGGTATCCCGGATTGTTTTTCTTATGTTAGCCTTCCTAATTAATCCATTGGTTATTTCCGAATCAAAACCATTATCTCCCGCGATATTCTTAATAAAATTCTATTCTTCTTCGTATCTTACTTTTGTTAATGGGAAATTAAGCAAACGATTGATAAGAAAACTGAACTGGTGTCTCGTGCTGCCTACTCACCTGGTTTCACCCTTAGCGATCTTTGGATTTTTTTCTAGTGTCCACGGCTACTAATTTTCCGAACAGGTCTTGCATTAACGATTTTTAAGACCATGGAGTTAAATCACCGGCGTTGTAAAAAAAAAGTGTATATCTACATGTAGTTTATATTGAAAAGCATCAGAAATTACATCCCCCTTATGTTAATAGTTCGTCAGAAAAAAATTGGGTCACTCCAAAACATCAACGCACCTCGTACATAATATTTTATACATCGTATTTACGTCCGTATAATTTGGAGCGAGCAAAACTTCACAGTTATCTTCTTCTTTATTTTAATTTTATTAGTAACTATTAATCAAAATAGATATGAATAATTCAGTAAAACAAAGCAATAGACGGTCCTTAATGTCGATTATCTAAAGCGTGAATTTATGTCTTCCCAGCTTATATTATTTTCTTTAATTGTAATTGCAAAGTGCGCCCCGAATTTGACTGTCAAATTTATTTGACCCGACCGTTCATTAAGATGTATTATTCGTCGACTTAAACAACTTAGTGTCAATTAGTTGGACACGTTTTGCAGTTATTACCGATAAATACTTATTAGATTTTATTGTATGACTACCAATTAGAAAATTGACTGCCATTAAATACTTTACAAGTTAGACATGGTATTCATTTCTTTCATTTAATATCCATACAAATTAGTCGATAGGTACTTGCCATCGGGATAGGCTAAAAGTTTTTTCAGTGCATTTTTCGAATCGGATATCATGCAAAATGTATCGAATTTCATATATTTCTTCACGAAAAGTAAGTACGTATCTAAGAAATATAATATCGCTCTACAAATTCATCCATATTACTATTCAATTCAATTTCTTAGCCCGTCCATATGCTGTATATTTTAAACTAAGCTTTTAGAAATAATGCAATATAAAACAACATTCAAATGTGGTGAGAAATTGAAATTACACGCTATGTATTTATGTACAGTTGCAGTCAATAAAAATGGGACATTTGTTGTGCCTAGTGTGAATTTTTATTTTAGTTTCTCGTTTATTTAAATAATATTATTAAATATTAATTTTAATTAAATAAACAAACGCTACTAATTAACGATCTTTGTTTTGAAAAAAAACAATAATTAATGGTAGGTAATCTTTAATGGAGACTGTGGTTGATTAAATTAATCAATGAAGTGTGTATTAGGCCTTCCATAGTGTAAGTCTAGTACTGACGTTGTCTTTGTGCGGATTTTACTGTAGTCCCAGGTGCGACACTGTAATTAATTATCTGCTGATAATGACGACTTAGTCATCGTAATATGTATATACAGGGTGGGGCAGAATAACGAGCGATTTTAAAAAGCCCGCGATTCGCGCCGTATCATTCGGAGGTGGTAGGGACGCTATCGGCCGTGTTTCCTTGATATTAGCATTTAGTAACAATGGAGCGTTGGACCCCTCAACAGCGTGCGTACGTTGTTAAGGCGTTTTATGAAAATGATAATTCTTACATACGCGCGCGTCGTGCCTTTCGAAATCATTTTAACATTAATCGCAATCAACCAGTGCTGTCTGCCTGTGCCATTAAAAAATTGGTTAGGAACTTTGAGGAAACGAATATTACACAAGGATCTCCACCTTCATCCATACAAAATACAAATCGTACAGACTCTTAAAGGCACGGATTATGTGAGTCGACAACGATTCTGTGAAGAGTTTTCAGATTTAATTAATCAACATGAGGATATTGTAAACAACTTATGGGTGAGTGACGAAGTCCATATCCATTTGTCCGGTTACGTCAATAAGCAGAACCTTAGACACTGGAGTAACGTAAATCCTAGACAAATGCATCAAGAACCCCTTCACTCCACAAAAGTTACTGTGTGGTGCGCTATGTCTTCATCGGGGATCATAGGGCCTTACTTTTTTGAAAATGCTCGTGGCAATGCTGTGACAGTAACCTCACAAAGATACGCCGACATGTTGGAAAACTTTTTTGAACCACAGCTTGCACGCTACGAACTTAACGAGGAAACAGTTTTTCAACAAGACGGAGCAACCTCCCATACAGCCAGAGTATGCATGAATACTGTTAACAGATTATTTCCAAATCATGTGATTTCTCGAAATGGGGACATCACCTGGCCTTCCCGTTCACCGAACTTCACACCGTGCGACTTTTTCTTGTGAGGGTACTTAAAAAGTAAAGTGTTTCAAGATAACCCACCACAAACAATTCAAGCCCTGAAAGAACGGATCCGACAGGAAGTGTAAAACATTCCCTCAGCAATGCTGCAAAATGTAATGAATAGTTTCAAAACACGATTGGAAGAATGTGTACGCCTGAACGGATGTCATCTTTCCGGAGTTATTTTTAAAAAATAAAATAATTAATGCTTTTTTATGTTCTTTGAGAAAATAATGAATTTATTCCTAAATATTGTTTTTCTTGTTTTTTACAGCCTTTTTAAAATCGCTCGTTATTCTGCCTCACACGTTAGAAATTATTATAAAAAGGGGGTATATTAAACTCAAATGATTAATAACAATTAATAATTAGTAATCCCGCTAATCTTCTGGGCATCGATCTATATAATGGAGAACAACATTGCATCTTCTTAAATGTTCTAAAAATGTTTAAAACCGAGTTCTGACTCACATTATAAAATACTACAGTTTACCTTCCTGACCATCGTCTACTTTAGTGATTATTCCACCTTTCTTCACTGCATTTATATGGGGCATAACTGCTTCATTGTATATTCGAAATTGTTTGACAGATGACAAATATTCGATGTTACAATATGAAACACTCATAAGTGGAAATCAAACAGTTAAAATTAGACAAAAATCTATGATAAAGAGTTATCCTACTTTTTATTGGTCGCAACCGTATACGAGGGTAGCCGTTTATATTTCGGGAACTGGCAACACTACTAGTGTTGCCTCCGATCTGATGATTACATCGTGAAGTTTGTCATTTTTGACAATATATTTACCTCGACAGTTTTATTATCCGGTTGTTATTTCTATTGTTGACAGTATCTTGAACATTTTATGTCAACGAAAAAATTGAATTAACTCGCGAACATTTTCGTGCAATTATTTTTCATAACCTTCACTGTGGATTATCTCAACAAGAATGTATCGACGAGCTGAATTCTTTATATGGTGATGAAGCGCCGTCGAAAACTACAGTATATCGTTGGTATAGTGAATTCAAACTTGGACGACGTTCTTTGGACGATGAATTTCATGAAGGTCGTCCCACAAAAGTTGTTGTGTCGGAAAACATTAATGCAGTGTCTGAATTGATAATGCAAGACCGTCATGTGACATACCGTGAGGTCGAGGCATCTCTAGGTATTAGTAATACCAGCGTGCATAAGATCCGGCATGAACTTTAAGCCGTTAAGAAGCTATGTTCCCGTTGGGTACCATATAATTTGACAACCGCTCAAAAAAGGACCCACGTCGGTTAGTGCTTCAAAGAACATTTATAAAGTTGTTACAAGTGATGAATCTTGGACCTATACGTATGAGCCCGATAGTAAACGGCAATCGACTGTGTGGATATTCCAAGTTGAGCCAAAACCAACAGAAATTGTTCACGCTCGAAGCACATCTAAATAAATGCTCGCTTATTTTTTCGGAAAAACCAGTCACATTGCAACCGTGCCTTTAGAGAGTTGTAGAACGGTCAATTTCGAATAGTACACAACTATTTATTTGGCAAAAGTTTTTGAAGAAATAAGGAAAACAAACCGAAAACGACAGATCATTCTCCACCATGACAATGCGAGCTCTCACAGGTCGGTTCAAACAATTGAATATTTGACCGGGCAAACCATTGAATTGATGAGCCATCCACCGTACAGCCCTGATCTAGCACCCTGTGATTTCGTTGTTTCCACACGTGAAGAATAAACTTCGTGGTCAACGGGTTTCTACGCCGGAAGAGGCAGTCGAGGCATTCAAAACTCATATTTTGGAGATACCGCCTTCACAGTAGCAGGCAGCAATGCTTTTCGGATTGGTTTAAACGAATGCAAAAGTGCATTGATTTTCAAGAAGAATATTTTGAAAAGTAATAAAACTATTTTCTATAATACATTTTTTTGTTTTATTATATTATTATAACGTCCGCGTAATATACATATAATAAAATTTAACAAGAAGTACATAGTTAGTAGTTAGTAGTTAGTAGTAGAGCTACAGTAGTATTTTCTTTTTCCAAGTAAATTATAATAAGAATTAATTAAAGAAGTAAGACAAAATCGTGTGTTAAATTAACCGATACCAAATTCGTATTTCTAAATTTATGTTTTATATAAAATCAAAGGATGTCTAACTTCCGCGGAAGCTGTCCATACTTTCTTCATTTTGGCTTCCGGTCTAGAATCTCATCTTCGATAATCCTGCTACCTATGCTTCGTCATCACTTATGTGAGACATCTCCAGCAGTTAAGCCCTGAAGATACCCCGTATAAGTAGTGAGGAAACGTCGGTAACAGAATTATTGAACACGCGATTTCAACTCGGAAGCCAAGATGAAAGAAGTATGAAAGGATATCGTCCAAGCGTTTTTTAGAGCACATAAATTGTTGTAGCAATTTCTATTTGCTGTCGATCACTTTCTAAAAGCCCTGTATAACTTACGACCCGCTATTTTTCATGAAATCATTGATATTTTCATAAAACTTCCCGCTTTTGAGTTTGTCGTTCTTTATCGGGCTTCATTTATGTTTTACTTATGCGAAATCGCGCTAGATATCACGATGTCGTGAATTACTCACTCCTTAGCAACTTAATTTGCTTATGAAACATGGTGCATATATAACATAGAAATTTTGTATTACTTCAGAATCTTTGGGTACTGCTTAAAATCGCAATATGAAAGATATTTTCTTTTTTCGTATCGTCTTATTTTGCCAGCAAACTATGTTGGCAATGTTTGGTAACTTTTACTTCATACAATATAAACCCTTGAATTTAATTATTTAATTTGTACAAACTGATTTATCACAGGGTATTTCGAACACTGTTATTCACTTACTATACCACCACAACAATATTCAATCAGAAACTAAATCGTATTAAAATTTTCTAAATGAATAAACTGAATAGGGATGAGTTATTAAGAAAAATAAAGGATGCAATAAAATCTTTATCTACTTGGTCCCATCGATAAGATTTGTCTACAGAGGGGGGGATGCAATAAAATCTAACCTACTTAATCCTATAAATAAGAGGTGTCTTGTAAATAGTTTCAGTGCGACAGACAGTAGCAGTAGTGGGCACGAAACGTCGGCAGTTATACCAGTGACGCAATTCCAGCCCGGAATCCCAGAAGAAGATAGTATGGACCACGGCCGCGGAAGTCTACGTACCAGATTAACCAGCCTCTACGGAGAGGAGATCCATAAGAAGACCAGAGAACTCAGTTTCAGTGCGACAGACAGTAACAGCAGTTGAGCCCTGAAGATGTCCCATACGAGTGGGTAGGAAACGTCGGCAGTTATACCAGTGACGCGATTCTAGCCCGGAAGCCCAAAAGAAGATAGTATGGACCACGACCGCAGAAGTCTACGTACCATATTATATTATTTTATATTATAACGGTGAAAGTTTTAAATGAAAAGGATCAAAAACGTGTGTGATAAAGCTTTTCTTCCACTTAGTTAACTCTTTCAGGGTTGGTGGTCAGTTATCTAACCACCTATTTAAGAGTACTCAAAACCACTGTTTATGCCGTCTGATGCCAATTTGCTAAGCAATTCCTTTTTTTTAAAGTCGTCGTTGATCGTTTAATTCGAAAGTTTTACTCCAGGGCATGCTGGGTAGATTAACAGATTTATTTGAAAATGTGGAAATGTGTTGTTTTTGAACGGGACTTTCCCGAATGTAATAAAAATACTCAGAGTGTTTATTATTTAACGAATTCGGTGTTACTCTATGGTATAGTGTCCGTTTAATTATTTTATAACAAAAGTATTATAATATATTATATAATCTACGATAAATAAGGTAAGTAGCACGGTGGTTAGATTACTAACCACTGTGACTATAATAGGTTTCATAAAATACATATTGCATTATAAGGATGCCGCGTGTACTTAATGAACATGATATAGAAGATATTTTGTTGGAAAGTATACCTTTTGATTGCGAAAGTGTGTGCAGTCTTGAATCAGATGAAGGAGAAAATTATGAGATGCAAACGGACCCGATGGTGCTCGGCGACATACCTTCTGGGCTCCAGCTAAATCTTAAAGATGAATTTGACTCGAACGATGGCATTACCATTTCAAATTTGCCTGACACTACTGGTAGTGCTACTACGAGTGCTTCATTTACTCAAACTGTTATGAGAGAACCAAAATGGAAGAAAATTTTCAGAAGGGGGAACCGGACAAGTACGTTGGGGGTAGGGGTGTACCAAACGATATAACAGAGTTAGAGGATGTCACACCTACGCCTATTGTTTAGATTTCGATATATATACTGGCAAGGATAGTGACAAAGTACAAACTGATCTCGGTGGTAAAGTTGTTCGACAATTTTGCATGGTTCTGAAATTGAAAAATCACAAAGTCTTTATTTATAATTATTTCAATAGCTATGCCTTGCAGGAGACTTGTACAAAGATAACATATTTGCTTGTGGTACTGTAAACTCAAATCGTAAATATTAACCTATACTAAAAGAAGACAATGCTCTAAACAGGGGAGAACACGATTACAGAGTCAGTGACATAAATATCGCCTTTCTAAAGTGGAATGACAAAAGATCAGTTTTCATACTTACGAACTACATAGATCCGAGAAAGACTGGTATTGTTACTAGCAGGGAACACAATGGAGCCAAAAATGAAATAGCTTGTCCTGAAGTTGTGATACAATATAACAATTCTATGAACTATGTGTACAAATTCGACCAGCTAAAAAGCACTGTTGCTATAGACCGAAATTCACGTAAATGAAAAATCGAATATTTTTTCACTTTTTAGACTGTGCTATCACAAACTCCTACATTGTGTACATGGAAGCAGCTCAGTAACAAAAATTTTCGAAGAAGTGTTTACTAAGGGATTCTGGCACCAACTCAGGTGAAGAACTCTGAATTATGCTCTAAATGCTCTTTGTATATGAAAATATAAAACGTGTTTTTCAGATTTTCATAGAAAATAAATTTGCTTATATATTATACTAAACATTTCTTAATGATTGATGGTGGTTAGTGTGCTAACCACCCTAATTTGTAAAAGCCCAAACGGTTTTTTCTTTTTTTACATGTTTTTCATAATAAATAAACGTTAATTAATCTAAAAATTCAATTGTTTTTATTCTGAAGTTATGTATAAGAAAACGTGGCTGAAAGAGTTAATACAAAAATATAAACCTCTAGTAATTACAATATTATTAATTAATTGTTATAATAGTTATAGTTATAATAGTAATTTACTCTTTCAAGAAAATTAAAATAAACACCCTGTAAAATACGTATTGAATATTTTCCTAATTCTTGACAGATCCCCATCTAATATTGACATGAGTTCAGACAGGGCATACGGAAATGCATAAATATTTGACATGTAAATTAATGTTTGCTCATGTCGAAATGAAGAAGATATTACGTTAAAGAAACATAAATATCAGAAGCAAGACTGAAATTTTTGATGTGATATCCACCGTTATAACAGTGTATAATACAATAATTACACTTTGAAATTAAAAAATAGTTATTGTATAGACGATAGACGTCATTGGATAACTAAACACAAAATAATATATTTCTGTATTTAATTATCGAATGACGTCCGTTCAAAATTAAATTAGAATTGAACATATTATGTCATGAGGGTGTTATTCATGTAAAACATTTATTTTAAATTTAATTATCAACACATCATTGGAATATAAAGCAAATGCATTGTCACTGATTTTATTATTAGCAATAACAAACAGTAATAAATTATCGTAAATTGAATTCTGTTAAATTTCTTTGTAATATTTCAAATTTGTACACATATGTCAAAGAATAAAGAAATATGTAGATTCACAATTGATAATTAAACAGAATGAAATTAATTACTCATCCTGTGTTGAAATTATCCTGAATTGAAATATTCATATTTCGTTCGTGTTATTAAATACAAGTCTTAGAATGTAATTTTACCCCTTTCTATATACACTACCGGTCATATTTATTTGTCCACCCCAATTTTATGTGTTTCCTGAAATACGGATTATCTTTCTAAAAATCTGTATTATAATTATTCAACAATATTATTAGTGGAAGTAATTCCATATGAATTTCTACGAAAATCTTAAATTGTTTATGATATACAGTAAAGGTGTCATAAATTGGAAAAATACCATAAATATTATATAGGCTAATCTCTACAGGATTAACAGTTTTACCTGCATTTCCGAAAGGTGTTACTAACTAATTACAATATTAGGATGTGTTATTCAAAAAGGAAAATAAATTTTATGTCAGTCATCGTTCATCTTTTGTTGCGAAAACAGTGAAATAGAGAGTTATTGTGAATATTTCAATGCAATGCTGAAGACGAAGGAATTATCTGTTGAAGTGCGTGCTATGATAATTGCTTATCATCGTACGGGTAAAAGTAATCGCGAAATTGCAAAAGAATTACGATTAAATCCCAGAACCGTTGATTATAACGTTAAAAAATTTGAAAAAAGTGGTACATTTTCCAACAAAAGAAGATCTGGACAACGCAAAGCGACGACATCTGCAGATGACCGCCATCTAATACGGATAAGTAGACGCGATAGACGAAAAACAACACCAGAAATTGCTGCTGAAATGAAGAGAGCGCGTGCTAAACCAATTAGTGTGTCCACGGTACAGAGAAGGTTAAGGCAAGCGGGTTTATACGGAAGAATTGCTCTGCGAAAACCACTACTACAAAAGCAAAACAAGATAAAACGACTAAATTGGGCTAAAGAACATAAGAATTGCACGATTGATCAGTGGAATAATGTGTTGTGGACAGACGAATCGAAATTTGAACCTTTCGGTAGTAAAAGGCGAATATTCGTAAGAAGATCCGCAGGAGAAAGAGTACTGCCAGAATATATTGCGCCTACCGTAAAACATGGAGGAGGTTCAGTAATGATTTGGGGGTGTTTTGGTGGAAGATCTGTCGGCGATCTCGTCAAAATTGAGGGAATCCTAAGAAAAGAAGGCTACAAGGAAATTTTAGAAAATAACGCTGTTACTTCAGGACTAAGAATTCTTGGCGAAAACTTTGTATTTCAACAGGACAACGATCCGAAACACACTTCTAGATTGTGTGGCGATTACTTGCGTCAACTAGAATAGCAAGGGCAAATCTCTATAATGGTATGGCCAGCTCAAAGTCCTAATCTGAACCCAATAGAGCTTCTTTGGTAAGAATTGGACCGGAAGGTTCAAGAACTATCATCCACCACTGTACTGTGGGAACAACTTCAAGAAGCCTAAGCACAAATTACGGAAGATACTCTGCAAAAATTAATTGAAAGGATGCCGCAGTTATGTGCCGCAATTATCGAAAATAAAGGTGGGCACATTGATGAGAGCAAAATTTAATAATAATTAATGATAAAGTTTTTATATAAGAAAAACGTAACTATTTTATGTTTATTTTACACTATTATATTGGTTCAATAAATAAATTTTCAGTACACATTTGATAGTTTAATAATTTTGGCTAAAACTAAGGGTGGGCAAATAAATATGAGCGGTGGTGTATATAAAGCTAGCATGCACATATAAATGCAGGTATTTCTATTGGATTGGAAAAATCATAATATATTTATGATATTAAGAAAGTGAGCAATAAATTATACAGACTATTTACTAAATATGAGAAGAAAATTCCTTGTGCTATTTTAAGATGTTGCATCCTCCGTAGAAAGAAATATTACTATTAATCAGAACCGACAACGGAGCTTTGCTCAAAATTAGAGAATGATTTCATCTCTACCGAATATACATATGTATATTAGTTTCAGTGATAAAGTTGCAACAGATAGACATTCAATTGCTAAATTGTTTTCTATGTATTTTGTATTCAATTTTAATGCTGTATAAAATAAATTCACTAGCGTTGGCGATGTTCAGACTGAGTCTAGTAGCAGCATCCTCTCTACTACTTTCTCGGAGACAGAGATTTTTGATGCTTTGCCTAAAAATAGGTAAGACTAAAGGACCTGATGGGATAACGCCTGTGTTTCTAGTAAGATGTACTTACTTGCTAAGTTCTCCTCTTTGCATTATATTCAATATATTCATCACTGAACGAAGGTTTTCACAGCAATAGACGCAAGCGTAAGTGGCGCCAATTTTTAAAGCTAGGTTGACTAAGCAGGCCCAAAATTATAGGCTTGTCTCCATCTTGTTCACATTTGCCAAGGCTTTTAAGTAGCTTGTGTATAAAGTTTTGTGTAGGTTATTGAAACACTGCCACTGGAACAGCATGGATTTTACGCCAGCAGGTCTGTCGTAACAAATCTAATTGGTTATACAGAATGTATGCATGCTAGTATGGATCGACATGTTCAGGTGTATACCGACCTTGGCAAGGCCTTTGATAAAGCTGATCACTGCTTTTTCGGCTTACTGAGGCTGGGATGCATGGCGTTCTGCTTCGTTGGCTCACTTCTATATTTAACAGGTCACAGGTAGTAAAGAAAAAGAATTTTTATTCATCTAGAGTAGGCATACAGTGTGTAGTAGTTCCCCAAGGTTCTCATCTGGCACCTCTATTGTTCAATATTTACGTAGGTGACGTAAAGAGACTACCTGTGTTTCTGGTAAAATATGCTCATGCTTTAAGTTCTCCTCTTTGCGTTATATTCAGTATATCTATCGCTGAAAGTAGATTTCAACAAGAGTGGCAGAAAGCGTAAGTCGTGCCATAATATTTAGAAATTGCAAAAACATCAGCTTGTCCATAGTGTAACAAAGTAACTGTAGCAGCGGCCACCACGTGTTTGAATCACTCGAGAAAGAATTGGAAAGGCTTTGACGATGACGATGACGACCAAGCTATGGGATTGTGTAAATGTGCTTTTACTATAATAATAACTAAAAAAAAATTCGATTTGTGTTTAATCAACTCTTATATTGCTCATAACAGAAAAAGAGAAAAACATTGCTTCATCCTGAGATATTATTGTACTATTTTCATATTTTCGATGTCGTATGAGTGGTGTACAGATATTTTTTTTACTAAAGCACTACTAATGCAGTATATTCCATTAAATGTTACATGAAAATATTAAGCCACGCCGACATAAAAATCACCACCACTTTGTCGTACAGCAGTTTAATTTAAAATAGAGAAGCATTCAATCGGAAATGTGATTTTTCCGTGACAACAAATACTCCCATGTCCTGCCAACTGCTCTAACGGTACTTTTTGATTTTCGCTTCATTAGACTACTCAAAGAAACACTGCGTGTTAAATTGAGAAACACGAAAAATGTGAACAATTTCGTGCAAAATTCACTTAATAAGCACGAAAGGAATTTTCATACAGATTATAATATGAATTTGTCAACTCGGCGACAGAGATATAGACAGCGTAAAGAATATATGAAAAATTATAACGTATTTTACAATATCCTCTTCATAAAAGAACTGCATCAAACTATATTAAATTAACTTAATTAAAGACAATATACATTTTTTAAGTCGCTGAAAATGCCATCTATGAAATACTATGTAAAATAAATCCTAACATAATTGTAAAATTTAAATACGTCTTAATACGCGCTTAGTACATATAAATAATAGGGAAAAATCGATTTTACTTGCATACAGTAGCACGCATCCGATACCGCTTCGAGTGCTGTCAAATAGGATAACTTTATTTATAGTTATATCGCACGATTATGTATTAGTTTACTCAAGTCGCTACTAAAATATGTACGACTCAAAAAATCGTAGACAGCTGAGAGAAAATATTACGTAGACATATTGCTATGTATTTTACAATTACAAGGCGTGAGCCAAATTGCAAGACACTTTCCATATTTGTACTTACCTAGCCAATGTTATAAAACAGAAAATTCTTAAAATTAGGATTACGACTGTATATTAAAAGGAAAATTTCCTGTAAATACCATAAAAATACTACGATTAATCAAGAAAATATACCTACCGAACTCAGGTAGAACGGTCTTTATAATAATGGTATGTAAATAAAACTGGCAGTCGAACCATGTCTCTTTCTTAACATAGAGTATAAATGTGAACAAAACCTCTTCATTGATATACGATCGCTTTTCTTAGGTTTGTCTTTGCCGCATTATCGACAAGGCTATGTCACGATTGATAGTTGTGAGAATTAACGAAATTGGAGAAGGTATTCTAATTTTTGTTAACAATAACTCAATGTTCTTTAAAGATATAAAAAAAGACCTGAAGCAAAGGCTTTAAATCTTGTTTGTATTTTTTTTATAGGGCAGTGAATGTAAATTTGATGGAGCCTGTGGTTGATTACCTTAATCTGGTAAGATGTGCTTATTCGCTAAGTTCTCCTCTTTGCGTTATATTCAATATATTCATCACTGAACGCAAGTTTTCACAGAAATAGACGAATTGATATATAATCCCTTTCCACATTAATTTTCGTATTCTGTATACGTATTTCGACAACTAAGTCGTCATCATCAACAGATAATTAAACAGCGTCACACCTGGAAAACGATAAAATACCCGTACGAAACAAATTCCGCACACGATCTGTACCGTTGAAAGCCAAAACGCACACTGTGCGACACGACAAATGCGACACTGTTTAATTATCTGCTGATGAGGACAACTTAGTTGTCGAAATACGTATACAGAATACGAAAGTTAATGTGGAAAGGGGTTATATATCAACCTTCAGTGATTAGGGTGAATGAATATTTTGTTAGCAGTTATTGTAATTGGTTAATCGTAAAGGTAAATACGTATTGTGAATAAAACTACACAGAAACACTAATATGTCTTTATTTCATTATTCCCAATTAACCATGGAAATATCATTATAAAACAACATTTAAATAAACAAACATTATTTTCCGAAATTATTGAGATTTATATTCAATTAGATATAGCAATGCGCGTAATATACGCATAATTCTTTTGTTTCATTTTATTTATTCCAATAAATGAAATTGAATTAAAAATTTACATCTAAACAATTAGATCATTACATTTTCACAAAAATATATATTTATACATACATCATTTATAAAATCTATTCGAAATTCTATTTAATTATTAATGAATATAATTAATTTTTAACTTTACATTATACAAGGTGATGCATATAACGACGGAGAGCCATTATATCACTAGAGCTTTTTGTTTTTAACTTTGTTTAGTTTCATTTTTTAAATTTAAAGTTTGATCAAATTAGGAAATATTAATGAACGATTTTGATGTACAGGGTTGAACGTAGAACGACAAAGGGTCACTATATCCCCTAAATTTTTATTTCGAACCCGTATTTTTAAATAAGAATCATCATTTGAGCCCAGCCAAGTTTATAATGAATACATTTTATATAGACTTAATTTAATAATAAAAACCATTACTTGAGCCTATTAGTGTATACTTGTATGATTTGATATCTCCCCCGAGATGGCCTAATGTATTTATTTTGCGAAACTCGAAAAGGAAAGAACTTAAAACTTTTCAATTTAATGTATTTTTTAATATTCGGTCTTAAATATTTAAACATTTTTATTCATCGTCAATGTACAAAGTATTGATTAAATTTCAACGTAAAATAAATTCAGCATAAAGCCATAATTATCTTATTTTTGCAATATATAAAACGAGAATTTTTACATACGAGGGAGCCTTCTTATATTCGCGGAATGGGGTACAAGGGGTCGAAATAAAAAAACCAAATTATTTTTCTTTTTCAATATATTCACCTACAAGACGGATACATTTTTCACATCTTTCAATTAATTTATTTATACCCTCATAAAAAAATGATTTCTCTTTATCTGCAAAATACGCCGAAACTGCCTCCTTGACTTCATCATCGGCAGTAAATTTTTTACCCGGCAGCTCTTTTTTCATTTTCGGAAACAGGTAATAATCACTCGGGGCCAGGTCTGGGCTGCAGGGTGGGTGATTCACAATTTCGAAGCCCACCTTATGCAGGGCAGCTAACGCAACGCGGCTCTTGTGGACGGGCGCGCTGTCGTGCAAAAGCAGAACACCTTTTGTCAATTTTCCCCGTCTTTTCTCTTTAATGGCTTCTTTTAGTCGCTCCAATATTGAAGCGTAATATTCTCCGGTTATAGAAACACCTTTATCTTTATAATCAATCAACAATATTCCTTTCGAGTCCCAAAATACCGTTGCCATGAGTTTCCCAGCTGATTGTGACACTTTAAATTTCTTGGGAGGTGCTGTGCCCTTTTTATGCCACTGCATGGACTCTTGTTTGGACTCAGGTTCATAATGATGAACCCAAGTTTCGTCTCCATTAACAATTCCACTCAATACACCATCCTTGTCTTCATTACAGAGGTCCAAAAATGCACGCGAACACTCTACGCGCGCGCTGTTGTTTTTGCGGCGGCGTGAGCATTCTCGGCACCCATCTTGC
This sequence comes from Dermolepida albohirtum, assembly GCA_031893035.1. NCBI lineage: Eukaryota > Metazoa > Arthropoda > Insecta > Coleoptera > Scarabaeidae > Dermolepida > Dermolepida albohirtum. The sequence continues at coordinate 1,308 of JAVIWB010000953.1, read as the reverse complement.
GCTGACCTTAGACATGCCGAGATGATCGTGTAGGATTTTAAAAATTGTTGTATCGGATACTCCAACCATTTCTGCGAGTTGTTTCTTCTTTAGTCGAGCATCTTCGAGTACAATTTGTTCAACTTTTTGGATAAGTGCTGGCGTGGTCACCTCAATGCTCCTGCCCGGCCTCGGGTCGTCTTCAATGGATTCCCTTCCTTGTTTAAATAAACTATGCCACTTGTACACCATGGTTTTTCCTGGACAAGAGTCGCCGTAAACCAATGACATCTCATTCATTATGGTCGCGACTGATTTTCCTTGCCTGGTAAGGAACTTTATAACGGCACGATATTCGATTTTTTCCATATTTCACTTTTCACTCCTGATTATGTTACTTGGTTGACGATAGCTCAAAGACTAACTGTCTAATAACAATGAAACTTCGTATTTATACTAATCATGAGTCGCTGCACAGGCCACGCCCCCAATGCGCCTACTCACCCCTCTATAACCCGCTCATTCCGCGACTATAAAAGCGCTCCCTCGTAAATATAGAAAGCACCATAGTACTTATACATAAATTAAAAGTATAACTTTAAGTCGTGGTATTGTTTATTTGGAAAATATCAAATTCTGTATACCTTATAGTACAATTCATTTATTTATTTATATACATTTGTGTAGCATTTCTGTTAAATGTACTTGGTGATAGCTAATAAAATGTCTACTCCTATGTTGGTACTTGACAGTTCACATTTTTTGACGTTTGGATTTGATATGAAACTTCAACTGACCACTCTTGAAAAACTAAATCGCGCTCAACAAAAACAGTGTGTTTTTAATCCATAAACGCACCGTTTTCGAATTTTTAATAGCGTTGTTATGGCAGCCAATTAGAAAAAAGTATATTATAGATGCCCACATGTGCTTTATACATTTATTTCTTTGCAGCTGGTTGCAAATGACACCCTGGGTGACGGTGACAATCCAGAAAGTCAAGATGCTTTGACCATGGTATCTATCTTAGTTGTAGGTAAGTTACGACATGTATTTTTTTAATAGTGTCCATCTTGAAAATTAATTATTATTATTATCTGATTACAATTGCTTTTAATTATAATTGAATTCTCAGATTTTAAAGTTTTCTACAAGAACTTCGCGAAGTAAAATACGTTTGAATAGGCATAGATGCTAAACGAACATATGTAGAAACATATTTTTTCATTCCTATGTGTCTTTTCTTTCGTGTCTTAAGAAATTACATAAAAATCTCCCTTTACATATACACATCATAAACGAATTTTTTGGAGCATCTCCATCCATAAC